>OY723391.1:41977388-42012574 GCA_963210295.1 Ophion ellenae | reverse complement strand
ACATTCAGGTGTGCTGCTGTTACGGCGGTGGGAGCAAGTGGGAACAGAGCAAAGCCCTCGAGGGTGGGCGCGGAGATCGTCGTTGCGACCCCGGGGACGTATGATCGACCTCGTCAAAATGAAGGCCACGAATCTTTCGCGCGTCACGTTTTTGGTACTCGACGAGGCCGACAGAATGTTCGACATGGGCTTTGGTGAGTGCATTTGACCCAAACAAACTCAAGAAACATAACTCCAGCAAAGTCATGACTGTTACACATATGGAAAACCGGAAAAACTCGCGAATTTTCTTCTTCCTGGAATAATCAGAAAATGTCAGGGAGTTTTTAAAATTCCCTGGAATTTTTCCATGGTTGGCTTTTAGCGAGAATTACAAAAAATGAAACCACCTTGAAAGAAAAAAGTGAAAAGTATAAAAATAAATATTTTTAATATTTATATAAAATATTGAAATATTTTAATATTTTAGATAAATATAAAATAAAAATAAAAAATGTTTATCTAGGAATAAAAATTCCATGAAGAATTGTTATTCTTCATTACGTACAAAACAAGTTATGTCAGTGCCAAACAGTGAACATTTCCAAAAATTGAAACGAATTTACTCGTAATCTATATACATTTGCATTCGATTTGTCGATACACAACCACACGATTATTGTTGTAGATAATTATTTATATTTATTTTTTCTTTATTAGCACCTACATAAAAAAAACAGGTTCTGTATTTGCTTCTAATGATTTTTTTTCACTTTACGGTGTTTGAATTGTTTTTCGAATTGCAGTTTTTAAATTTCATTTCAGTATTGAACATTTTCATATATTCGATATTAAAAGCGAATTATGTTCTTTATTTGACCGCAATCTCACTGGAATATTTACAAACCTGTGTGGAAAATCTGGAAAAGTCAGAGAACTTTTCAGTCAATAATGCGCAACAACCATGAAACTCAACGAAAATTTATTCGTCTTTGCAGAGCCTCAGGTACGATCGATATGCAATCACGTGCGGCCGGATCGACAAACGCTCCTCTTCAGTGCAACGTTCAAGAAACGCGTCGAGAAACTCGCGCGAGACGTGTTGACCGATCCCGTGAGGATTGTACACGGTGACGTGGGCGAAGCGAACACGGACGTGACGCAACACGTCACGGTCTTTCACAACAATCCAATTGGAAAATGGTCGTGGTTGTTGCACAACATAGTCGAATATCTGAGCGCTGGCAGTTTGCTCATATTCGTGACGAAAAAGGTACGATTCAAGGCGAAAAACACCCACGATCATCTTAAGGCGATTTTTCGAATGTGTTCGAATTCGCGAAACGCGACAAAAAATAATGTTCCTTTCCCTCTCTTTTTCTCTCTCCCTCTATCTCTGATTTCCGCAGCTAAACGCCGAAGAATTGGCGAACAATCTCAAGCTGAAGGAATTCGACGTGATGCTGTTGCACGGAGACATGGATCAGATAGAGAGAAACAAAGTGATAACGGCCTTCAAACGAAAAGAAGTCAGTATACTGGTCGCCACCGACGTGGCAGGTAAATTAGCGTCTTTTTGTTTGTTTTTCGATATTTTCGGTTCACGTTGCGATCCGGCACTTCCGGTTCACGTTGCGATCCGGTACTTCCGGTTCACATCGGGATCCGGTACCTTCGGTTCACATTGCGATCCGGAACTTCCGGTTCATGCTGCGAGCCGATACTTCCGGTTCGTAATGCGATCCGGAACTTGCGGTTCATGTTGCAATCCGAGACTTCCGGTTTGTGTTGCGATCCGGAACTTCCGGTTCATGTTGCATTCCGGTACTTCCTCTTCATGTTGCGATCCGGTACTTCCGGTTCACGTTGCGATCCGGTACTTCCGGTTTATGTTGCGAGCCGGTATTTCTTGTTCATGATGTGATCCGGAACTTCCGGTTCATGTTGCATTCCGGTACTTTCTCTTCATGTTGCGATCTGAGACTTCGGGTTTGTGTTGCGATCCGGAACTTCCGGTTCATGTTGCGAGCCGGTATTTCTTGTTCATGATGTGATCCGGAACTTCCGGTTCATGTTGCATTCCGGTACTTTCTCTTCATGTTGCGATCTGAGACTTCCGGTTTGTGTTGCGATTTCGAACTTCCGGTTCATGTTGCGAGCCGGTACTTCCTCTTCATGTTGTGATCTGAGACTTCCGGTTTGTGTTGCGATCTGGAACTTCCGGTTCATGTTGCGAGCCGGTATTTCTTGTTCATGATGTGATCCGGAACTTCCGGTTCATGTTGCATTCCGGTACTTCCTCTTCATGTTGTGATCTGAGACTTCCGGTTTGTGTTGCAATTTCGAACTTCCGGTTCATGTTGCGAGCCGGTACTTCCTCTTCATGTTGTGATCTGAGACTTACGGTTTGTGTTGCGATCTGGAACTTCCGGTTCATGTTGCGAGCCGGTATTTCTTGTTCACGATGCGATCCGGAACTTTCGGTTTCTATTGCGAACCAGTACTTCCGGTTCATGTCGTGATCTGGAACTTCCGGATCATGCTGCGATCTGGGACTTCCGGTTCACGCTGCAATCTTTTTCCAACCTCGTCTCGAAAATTGCCGTTGGAGAAGTTACGATAGTTCGTGCATGCGGCGCTTGTTCGGGTTTTTAGTTGGAAGGTTCCCATCACGATGCATCGTTGCTTCGTTTGTTCAAAGCCTGTATGCGAAATTCGGGAACGGTCCACTAGGCAGTTGAAGAATTATAACACTTTCAATTGGCAGCGCGCGGTCTGGACATACCTCACATAAAGACGGTGATAAATTACGACGTGGCGAGGGACATAGACACGCACACGCATCGAATAGGCAGAACGGGCCGAGCGGGTGAGAAGGGCGACGCTTACACCCTCGTGACCGAGAAGGACAAAGAGTTCGCGGGCCATCTCGTGAGGAATCTCGAAGGCGCCAATCAGGAAGTACCCAAAGGACTGATGGATCTCGCGATGCAGAGCTCCTGGTTCCGCAAATCGAGATTCAAGGGCGGCAAGGGCAAGAGTCTGAACGTCGGTGGCGCCGGACTTGGCTTCCGTGGTCGAAACGAGAAACCGGCACAGGTATTTCAACTTTTCGGAATAAATGAATATTTTTTTGTTTTTTCTTTTAACGATGAAAATTGATATCTCACGGGATTCTCGTCGTTGATGCAAGATCGGAGGAACGTCTTCACAATTGCCCAAGGACATAAGCGAAGTTGTGAAGAAATTGGAGAGACAGGGCCCGGGTAGCGATCGATTGTCTGCTATGAAAGCCGCCTTCAGAAGCCAATACAGCTCTCAGGTGATTTTTTATTATGCCCGTGCTATCTTTTCGTACTCGGCCGGAAGTTGCTACGAGGACGCACTAAATTTGAAAAAAAAAAAAATCACGCCACAGTTTCGCGCGTCCTCCGATCACACGTGGGAACAAACGATACAGCCGCCCTCGGTGATAATGCCGCCCCCGCCACCGCCACCCAACTCGAACGAGTCGAACGCGGCCCAAGAGTCCGCGGCGCATCCGGACAGCCAGAGCAACGACGAATCGAGCAGCGCTGACCGGGCCGAGCGCAGGAGAGTGCGCAAGAGCAGGTGGGAGTGATCAACGGAAAGGACCAAAATGCAACGGAGGGTTATTGTACTTGTGACCTTGAACTTATCGATAATTTCGCAATCGATTGGTTTTATATGGTGAATAAAAATTGAATTGACTAGCAATCGAATTGACTAGAATCGTCTGCGCGCGGATCATTGGAGATTCGTGCCCTTTTTTTTCCATCTTCGAGGCAAAAAGTGAAAGGGGTGGCACTTTGACGGACGACTTTGGCAGGAGGGAGTCGTAATGTTGCGAATATCGAGACTATCCGAGAAAATGTGGCAAGCTGGCTGGTGCTCAGTGGTCAGGGCATTCGACCGGCAATCGAAAGATTTTTCTCGGGGGTCACAAATACTGCGATGACTCGAAAATCGGGGTTATTATCGCTTTTTTTTAAAATCGTTTCCCCATTGGAGTTTAGGCTTCTGTATCTAGTATCCATGATTGGTTCTATCTCCGTCTCTTTTTACTCAACCAGGCGAGTTTAACCTCCATGCTTGTCAACGTCGATCTGCCAAAACAATGTCAGGTGCGGGAAATATAAATCATTGCATTCGCGCCACGACTGGCAAAAAGCGTGGACAATTTCCGTCTGCTAAAAATGTCGGTTAAAAATGAAATATGTGTGGAAATTCGAACGAGTGCGATGAGGTTAGGACTACAGTCAGCTGTTGCCTTGCTATCGCGTCTCTTTATCGTAGCAAGTGGTGATAAATCCAATACCGGAAGTTCAAGTTAAACTTGATATTACACAAAAATTAGGCCAACAAGCGTAATTTTCTCTGAGAGCATTGGATTACTACAAGTGTCAAGTATGTAAATCTGATTATTTTTAAGAATCTCACGGATTCCCACTGTTACATACACTTTTGTAGCGACCGGAAATTTGGTTTTTGTATGTCGTCTTGGAATTCCTTCACAAAAATACGCAATTGCTATGTTTTTTTTCTCTGTAATTAGGTCGATAAAGGGCCGTCCGTTAATCACGTGAGGCTCAAATAGGGGGAGGGGGGTTTGGATAACATCACGATTGATCACGCTGGGGGGGGGGGGGGGTCGTGACATATCACGTGTAATTTTTTGTGTAACTGCGTGAGAGCATCCGCTGTGGGCTATTGAACAGGCAAGTTGTGCCCAAAGGGCTGGCATCTTTTGGAATTTTTGCCGTACTCTGCCACTCGCAGCGCTAGTTGTACTCTTACAACCTGATGCGTGCGCAGGGTCTATGTATATAATACGGTCGCTATGTACGCCGTGCCGGCCTCGCGCCTGCCCAATAAGAATATTGTAAGACAACTGCTAGCGCCATGGGGAGAGGTAGAACTAAAAAAGCGGTCAAAAAGCGCAGCATTTGTATACCGGTGGGGGATAGAAGGTTTCAACCCCCTGGTTGCGCCTAAAAAGTAACCTAAACAACAGTTTTTAGTTCTATTTAATTTCGACTGGCGATCTGATTAAAGTGAAATGCCTACATCTGATCCACAAAAGGCTTGTCCACTTGTTACTGTAGAAAACACGCAAATGGGCCCATGGTCCTAGGACAATGCCATTTAAATATATTGACAATATATATTATTTCGTTTTTGACAATCAAATACCGTACTTCCTATCGGTCGTGTCTGACATTTCTTAACACAAAAAAATACACGTGATGTGGGCGGGGGGGGGGGGGGGGGCTGGAAACCTCACTGCATATCACCACGGGGGGGAAGGGGGCTCAGAAAGTGGCCTAAAAAACCTCACGTGATTAATGGACGACCCCTAAGGTTGATTTCTACAACTTATATATTTGAAACTTAATTGAAAAGTACACACACACACACACACACACAAACATTGTCATGAAAAAGTATCATTATATTATTATTAGAGTATTTTCCACATGAAAATTAAGAAAATTCAATGTGACGTCTTCGAGTGAAGGTGCGACCCCACGCAGACGCTCGACGCTGGTTTGTGGCGGTCATATCGGGTCACGTGACAAGTAGCGACAAAGCTGAAACTATTTGAGCTTTGTCGCTGCGACAGGAGAGCGTCCAAATTTACAAACAATAAGTGACAAGTGATATTTCGCGTGCAATTTTAAACAAACCCAAACGACATCGCACCGATTTCCGAAAAAAAAACACTTTTTATTATATTTCAACTTTTATTCGCTCGTATTTCTTTCACTTCAACACTGTCACGACCACACCAAGACTGCTACTGAAAGAGGTTAGGAAATCGATTGTCTGTAAGCAGCCATCTTGACGCTGCTGTTCGATGCGGCGACTTGTCGCTACAGTTTGGGGCCGCGGGGGAAATTCGAAATAGGGCCACGTGACCCGATATGACGCCACAAACCAGCGTCGAGCGTCTGTGGAAGTGAATCCTCGTGTGGGGAAGGGGGAAGGCACTTCAACACGAAAACAAGCGAGACGCGACGATGATAAAAAACTATACTCTTTATTTTAGCAAAGATCCATTCAGTCTCGCGTGAAAGATGGATGCGCGCAGAATACCCAAGATGGCGTCGTAGACCTTTTTTTTGTCTTTTTTTAGCAGAAGCCTCGTTTTTGCCTTTTGTGTCATAGACTCCTCGTTACTCGTCTAGACGCGGCCGCAGGATTTGTTTTCTGCGGTCCGGACGCCGCGTAGCGGTCGCAGTGGGTAATGAAGCTAGGGGCGGTGACGCCACACGTCTGCGTGGGGTCGCACCTTGAAGCTTCGAGTGAAGCTAGCACCGCAACCCTTCGCGCGACTGTGGCGCCACCCCTGTTGCCGTCAATTTCGGGCACCACTTAAAATGCCGAGTTTAGGCTCCTGTATCTAGTCTCCATGGAACGAACGTTGCCAAATATCAAACCTAGAAATACTGCGTGAATCGTTGGAACAACTATTTTTTCATTTTTCTAATTAAATGTGAATATTCATTAAGCAGTTTACACATGGAAAATTTTAGTTATCACAAATTATTTTTTTTTGCACATGTTGAAAATGTAAATTGTACAAGTCTATCAGTGGTATGACTAGTGCAAAGCGATAGGACTACCTTAAAGTAAAGTTGTCTTCACCATTTTTGAGCCTCACAAGGAAAGTTTGCGAGATCGATCTCTCCGATTTCGATTAAATTTTGCATACTTGTAGAATGGGTAAAAATAGGCGACATGATTTTTTTTTATATCCGCGGAACCCGATTTTTAAGGGTTGAAACGCACCCTCGAAAATTGGGGTGTTTTTCGTTTTTCGTCGATAACGTTTTAACGTTGTGAGATATGAAAAAATGATGAGCACCGTTTTGTCAGACACAGTTTCAAGAAAAAACGCTTTTAAAGTTTAACCAGCAGTTCTATCGTCGTAATAATAAGTTTACCTTCAATCTGCGATTCCTGCACCATACGTTGGATCTTCCTCTCCAATTAGAGTCGCCTCGAGCGACGAACGAGAGTGTGTAAGTTTTCACAGTAGCCTAACGCCTTAAAGTCTCGCAAGAACACAAGGAACATCGGGGAAAAAAATACAAGGCCAGATACATCGTGTAAATTTTAATGCAATACAATCGCAAACAAGATTTTCCTCGAAGAACTAAATTCAAGTAAAAAGAGAAAAAAAAAATACATCGCGCACAGAATACGAGAGTCGATCTCGGCGCGGCGCAATTACGCGACGATAAATCGTTGAATTTTGCCGCGTGTCGCACAAGACCCAACGAAGGAGAACAGCATCCAGTAATTAGTCGGCTAACGTTTCACTCGATTTTTTTTCTTTATTTTTTTTTAAAATGTATATTCGTTCATCCATTAGCGAACGGGACATTGATTTATGCACGCGCGAAACTCTCCGCGATATGCATATGAATAATTTCGCCTTACTCGATACAATCGTGCGGAATTTTGCGTTATTTTTTTTCTCGCGTCCGTTGTTCGTCTTAAAATTAGAAAATTACTATCCTACGTACTAAATTCGCAAATATTTGTCTTTTTTTTGAGTTTTTCATTTCTTTTTTGATCCTCCAATGGATGCGAAACATTAGCATACTATTTAGGGCACCGCTGTTCAGCCTGATCCTACCGTGCTTTTAATCGACAATCAATTTTCATCAATTATCAATGGAGGGGGGGGGGGGGGGGGGACGAGTACATTCGAAACGGGAGTGATTAGCTTCGATCGCGATGCAAACGCGAGATTACGCCCTCGCAGAACGGTAGTGAGTCCCGAATCGGAATGACCATAAATTCCTTCTTTTGTAATGTAGGTATGTGCAGAAATCGATGACAGGGAGGCTCGATTAATTCACTCGATGCGTAATTTCGCTTGGCACGTATCAATGATCATAAATCGATGCTTGCAAATCGAGCGATCTCTTATTATGATCGCTACCCCTCTCTCTCTCTCTCTCTCTCTCTCTCTGTCTTCATTTGTGAATTATGTCCTGGAACGTTCTCCGGCCACGTCATCTTGTAACTGAACGTGTAACATCCGTGTGCATTGTCTTTTTCGATAACTGTAGGGTGGATTAGCGTCCCCAAACAAACCCAAAAAGTTAACCAGGGAGTCGCTGGGTACACGCACCACAGGTGAAATGTATGGATACACTTTTGCCGTTTTTCGACCGAAAGCTGTCCAAGCAACAAAATATCTAAAATCTATTTTTTCCGAGGTCTAATCCGCTCAATTTTTTTTTGTTATTTCACTCCACTATGCGAGATGCTAAATAAGCTTGCGAAACAAAATCAGAAAGTCAATTCTTTAAACGCAAATTGAAGGTCAATCTCGGTCTTTTCGAATCCCTTTCAGAAGTATTTTTATCGTCGTGTGCAAAAAAAATGACCCGCGATTTTATCAGAGTAAGAAAGTCGCAAAAAACAGGCAAATAGTAGAAGAGGACGAGAAACGGAGCATTATGGGGCTTGTTTGTTTTTAGCTTTCGAATAATACCTCGGATGTCCTTCGCGCTTTTTTTTTGGCTGATATCTGTGACTTTTCGTCCCGATCGGAACATCGTAAAGTGTACCCATCATTTCCGAGCGTCGTATATATATATATATATATATATATATATATATATGGGTGGGGGTTAAAATGTCGAATGACCAAATATAGAACGACAAAGATTTCGAAACGACGGAATTATGAACTCTCAAAATAACGAAGGTTCAATTATTCGAGAACATATATTCGGATAGTCTGCAGTTTGAGTCATACAAATACAAATTCGAACAATCTACAACATTCATTTCTCCGAAATAGAAAAAAGTGAGTATCTAATATTCGCAATACCGTCTATAGCAAAAAGCCTTATATCGAGACTACAAACTTCGAATGTGTAGATCTTAGAAGCGCAAATGATCGATGGTCCAAAATGGCGAATACCTACATGGCGAACATGGCATGGCTGCCTGACCCGACTGACCACTAACGCCATCTGCCATCTTCGTTCTGATGCGCAAGTAGTATTGCTCGATCCCAAGTTTTCGCTATCCGGACCGTTCGCCATTTTGGCCCATCGCTATTTTAACTGATCGACTTTTTGATCCTTCGCTTTAATGAATTCGAAATTTCGGTCCTTCTGAATATTGATCGTTCGAATTTTTTATCACCATCCCCATTTCCTTCACGATCGTTGGTAATAGATTTCTATAGTGGAAAACCTCACTCTCGGTTTTAAATAAGCACCAATTTTTTTTCGATTTTCCCCTTCCGCTCCTTGTGCTTCTGCGGCTGCAAAAGATCGAAGAGTCAACCTGTACCATTTTTAAATTATACAAAAATGCAGTTACGTCCTAGAGCTGTTACGATATCCACTATTTTAAGTTGCGAAATTTCGATTCTAGGCATGATTATTCGACAATTTCAAAGTCAGAAGAGTACTTTTTCGATCTCGCAAGTAAAAGAAACTTCAAAAATGATGAAAAAAATTGTTTCAAAAATAGAAAGAATGTATGTAACATTTATAATGCTCGGGGAAGGAGTGAGATCAGCTGAAAAATGAATCCAAAACGTTTCTGTTCAGGTAAATTTAAATTACTAGCACAACGAAAAAAAGGGAAAGCGAGAGAGAGGATAACTAGATAAAACTGCATATAACATAGGATAAATAACAAAAAAAATAGGATTTTGGATGATAAAAGAAGGAGTCGAAATGGAATAGATCTCATCCGAATGGAATTTCATCTAAAACCATATTGTAAAACTATTTTTTACTCGCAAGACCAAAAAAATACTCTTCTGACTTCCAATCTGTCGAATAATCATCCCCAAAATTGAAATTTCACAAAAAATAGTAAACATCGGAAGCACAAGTTGAGCTGTGGTGAAAAATGATGAAAGCAGGTCTAAAACGTATCTAAGTTTTTAAAGAATTTAAGAAACGGCCCGAGCGGACTTCGATTTTTGCAGCCACGGAAGGACAAGGGCTGGGGGGATGAACATGGAAAAATTAAGTGTTTTTGTACTCTAGGAATAAGGTTTTCCACTATGGAAATCTATAATCAACTATCGTGCGAAAAATAGTTTTCTGAGTTGAGCTGGAACAGCCCATATACACTACACTGAACAAAATAACATACGGACCATCCCATTTATTTGACACGTTCGTTTGCGTATTTTATTTTGTCCAGTACTGTATACATATATATTGCATGGCGAACAGTTCGCCCGGTAATTGCGTCTTTGTCTGGGACTGAAAATGGCCTTGTGTCCAAAAAGGAAGTTAAATGGAGGATAAATCGTAATTCGTGCAAATTCCGATCGATGGCACACTCGCAAAGGCTAGGTTGCCGGTATTTCCAAAGCGAATGGGCTGAAAACGCGACATCGAGCCGTCGAATGCTGAAAACAAAAGTGCAGCCATTTGCCACGCTTACAATACCCGCATCCTACGTTTTAGGTTAGCTTTCCATGGGGACCAAAAAGCAGCAGCGGTTCAGTAAGTCACTGGCATCGGTTTGGTGACTCAAAATGCTGTCGCTCTTTACTGGCCATAAAATGGCACCCTCAAGTCAGCGTTCCAAAGGCACCAAAAGCGGCAGCGTTTCAGTAACCCACTAGCGCCAGTATGGTGACGCAAAATGCAATTGGTCTAACGTTAGAAACAACTGGTAAGTCACTGAAATTCTTTCTTTTACTGCCCGCAAAATGGCACGCTGACACATCAGCATATGTACGAAAAAAAACCAGATGGTGCCGTTGGAGTGCGACCGAAAGCGCCACCGTTGCGCTGGTACCAATCGCCCAGGGAGTGCATCGCGAGTGCTCAGTCTTAAATGTTAGTTAAATAGATTTCTGCGGATCCGAAAGTGAACTCGCGGTGCGAGACGCTCTTGTGGCGATCGAAACGCATTTGGAATCGATAAAACTGCGTTCTGCAGACGGCAATTATTCCTAAGATATTTATTTTCCGGCTACATGATGTATGGCGCTATCTGATGTCATCAAGGAGGCTCTCGACCGCGTCATCACCAAATGTTGAAGGATCCTGCTTTTTTTAGGCATAGATAAATCCAGTAAAAGTTCAACTTCGAATTTTCCATGAGTTCCAATGGTAGATTTATATATTACTAGATGAGTCAATGTCCTAGCTCCAGCATTGCTGCAGCTATTTCCGAGTGACGATAAAGAGACATCTACCAATGCTCCCGTGCAAAAAGGAGTGGAGTCCCTTGAGGAACAAAGCGAATGTCAATGCGATAAGTGATGTTTTCCCGTATCAGCAAAAAGAGAACCAGAGGGAAACAATCAGACCCTAACATGTTGAGTAAGCACCAATGGGATATTGAATAAAGCTAACCTCAAACTCAAAGTTGTACTTTCATTGGGCAAGCCTGGGTCCAAAAACAGAAACAGTATTCGTAAACATTCATGGATGAAACGTGCGAGGTTTCTCAAACCCAAAGCTTCGTGGCGTTCGAAATAGTAGTACCAAAGGTGGCCGCCAGGTGGCGAGTTCGCATCCCGTACACGCAAAAGTCTCATGCAGACGAAACTAAGTTCCATCCGGATCCTGAAATCGCGCATCCCTCAAGAGTCCGCGTACTGTGGCATTGCGGGGCTGCTCTTCCGCCTCGTTTTTTCCGTGTGTTGTGCGACGGTGAGCAGATTGACGCTGATCTTCCTGACCGCATCGTTGGTTGTTTGTTTGCCGCTGAATTTTTCCATCGCGCGGGTGTAAGAGCCGGTGCATACTTTGCCCCAGATCCTCCTCTCCTCGGGGCTCATCGACGCGGTTGATTTGCCTCTTCCAGCTGACTCCAGACGATTCTCCGTCGGTGAGATCTTGAGCGACTCCGCGCGCGTCCCGTCCCACACGGTGTTCGATCTCTTAGCGAAAGCCTTGCCGTTCTCGTCCTTCTCCAGGGACGTGCTGGAGCCTCGACTCGCGTGTACGTCCTCCCAGGACAATCCAATGTCCGATTGAACGCTCGACGGCGTTGGGCAGCTGCTGTCGCTCGACAATGACGACGACCTGACGAACGCAGGTGGAACGTCGAGGTTTGCTTGTTCGCAATCGCGTTCGACGATGGACGCGGGTGGCTCGCTCTTGGCTCTGTTCACTAGGGAAACTCCACCGCTGTTGTTGTTGCTATCGTTGTCCAGGCACATGTTGTCGTTGATGATGATCTTCGTGATGGAGGTTCGTTTGCGCAACTTTTCCAAATTCTCCCTGGACGTTCTCTGCGAGGCGTCCATCTTCTGGAGAATGTCCTTGAGGTTGACGGAACTGTCGGAACGCCGCTCCGTGCGGATGTCCGTTTGCCCGGAGGGCCTGGAGAGCCTCTCCTGGCTCTCGTCGGGCCTGGCGACCTCGGCGAATATGTAATTCGGCAAACGTTCCTTCTGTCGATAAGTGCCGGGACTCGGCTCGCTGGCGACTGGTGTTATCTCAGTGGAGTCTCGCCCCGACCGATTCGCCCCGTCAACGCATTGCTTGTACTTTTCGTCTATTCGCGTGTCGAGGCAATCCCGCGGCGACTCCTCGCGATTGGGTTCCTCGCAGTCGGGCCAGACGCAATCCTCCATCGCGCCCGGAGCACTCGGGATGTTCTCCGGGGATTCCTCGTCTTCGATGTTCTTCGGGGACTCCGTTCGGGTCTTCGAAGCATGCTGAGGATCCTCGTGGACGTCCTCGCTGGCCGAATCGTGGTCGTAATCCTTCGGAAGACCCTCGTCCTTCTCGTTTCGCTTTCTGAGCTCTTCCCAATTCTTGCGTGGCTTGTAGCTGGTTTTTCGCCTGACAACGCCGCGTTCGGTGATATTGATGTCGGGTATGAAGAGCCTGAGGGCTTTCGGGCCGGTAGGGAAGGTCACCTCGTTCACTCGCTTCTCCGTCATGATCGCCTCGAGGCTCGTCTTCGAGGCGACCTCCTGGTGCTTGTTGAACGCCGAGACCAATTGGGCGACCGAGTACTTGGGCTCGTCGTTCTCCGACTCCGAGTGCTCGTCCTTCTCGTCCGAGTTGCCCGAATTGTTCGAGTGGCTGGAGATGTCGGAGTTCTGGCGCTTCGAGGCTTGCTTGACGCTCAGCCGATTGCGATCGGCAGGCAACTCGTCCGAATCCTCCGTCAGAGTGTCCGACTCGACGGACTGCAGCGAGTCAAAGTTCTCCTCGGATTCGGACTTTTGATTCTTGGCTGATTCTTCGGGCGTGTCCCGATGATCAATCGGTATGGAAGCTGACGAGAAATCCTCCAGGCTCTCAGGGGCTTCCACGGGTTCCTCGATCTCGGGACATCGTTGAGTCGAATTGAGCTCCGATCGGCTTGGTTGCCCGGAAGTTTCCACCGCAGGTGAGGAAGTTTCGAAGGTGAGTTTGTCGTTGTCGGGACTTGGCGAGCAGACTCCCTCGTCGCTTTCACTCCCGTTGTCGCAATGGCCGATGGACGAGCGCGAAGAGGCAATTTCGTTGCCGATCTTCTTGAAAATCGGCAGTATGTCCTCGGTGACGGCACGCTGGTCTCTCTTCCGTCTATTTCTCTTGCGGAGACACTCGAGGCTTCTATAGATGTCGAGGACACCCTGGGACTTTGAGAGACACCTGAGACCGTACAATTTCTCCTGGGATCGGCTGCCGAACAACGGATTCATCATGTCGTCCTTCCGAAGCGTTGCCTTTCCCGTCTGCGAGAGACATGCCTGCGACTGGATCTGGTTGAGGCTGCGCATTCGCGATAACAATCCTCGCCTGGTCACGTGATTGAGGTTGGCCTGCGAGCGACTCTGGGCTTGACTCAGCAGGCCCTGGGTCTGCTCCTTGTTGAGCAGGTAGCTTTGACTGGTTGCTAGGCTGGCTTGGCTCGTCGCCAAGCTCGTTTGCGAAGAGGCCAAACTCGTTCGCGAATCCGCCGGACTCATGTAACACTCGCTACTCTCGAGGCTTCCTCGACTTCCGGCCAGGCCGTAACTCAGACACATCTCGCTCTGACTCAGACTCCCGCCCAGGCCTTGATTCTGCCGATCGGTCTCCGTTAGGTTGGCATGGCTCGTCGCTTGGCTCAGCAACGCCGCGCGCCGAAGATTCTCACGGCTGACCACCCGTTCCAGCAATACTTCGCGCGACTTCGATAGGTATCTTCGGAGATGCGGCGACGCCTGGGTCGGCGCGTCCCTCAGCCAGTCGTGGCGCAGGCATTGCTTCGCTGACATACGTGCACTGCGTGGCAGGGGAAAGAAACGTTTACGTGTTTTACTTTGATTGCACGCAAGGCTAAATGGAGGCTTGATTTATTTGAAAATGGAGGCAAATTGAGGCGCGTGATCGTTGGATCGTTGTTGAAGCTTCCTTTTATATGCTGCTAATCATTCGCACTGGCGTGTGTGTTTGGAAACTTAAGGCCTTAGGCCACTCTAGAGGCCGAAAAAATAGGCCTTTTGGGGATTTTTTTTTTAGAAAAACTACAAAATAAATCGAGATTACAAAAAAGGGTGTTTATCATACAAATCAGTGACTGTATACGATAATTTTTTTGAAGCGATCCATTTCAAAATGGCGGCTGGGCACGGTTTATCTCAAATCTGCATTTTTTAAGTTGGCCGGAAACATAACTCAGACGATTTTCAACCGATTCACTTGAAATGTTGAATATATCTTGAAAAATACATTGTCTATGGAAGTACGTAGGATTTTTTTTTATATTGCGGAGTGCATTTGTTAATAACAATTATCTAATGATTTTTTAGGAAAATTTTTGGAAAGTAAAACTTTTCGTTGAATAATTTATATATTATTATTTTTTTTAAATAGAGAAAATTGCTTTTTTTGCTTCGAAACCCACGTAACTCCTTAAGCAGAGTTCGCAGAAGCAGATTTCTTATGGAAAAGGCGAGCCTGCGAGGAGAGGACTCACTATGAACCATAATAGTCACGTTATGAATTCGGGACCACTATTTTATTGGGTATGCCAAGTCTGTGTGAGAATGACAGCCCGAAAAGTCAATAAAATTCGAGAATAAATCATTGAAATCTGTTAAATTCGAGAATAAATCATTGAAATCTGTTAAATTCGAGAATAAATCATTGAAATCTGTTAAATTCGAGAATAAATCATTTGTAAATTTAAAGTTTATGCTGAAAGTATTGCAACAAATCTGCTAAGTTTAAATACATTTCACAGGTTACGTTCACGTAACTGATTTTTTTTCCTGCGAGAATTTCTAAATCCTCGAAAAAAAATCGCTTTTCGAAAAATCCTAAAAATTCGTTTCCCAATTTTTTTGATATTTTACAAGCAATGTTCACTCGTAAAATTTTTCTCCCAGCGAGACTTTTTGAAGTTTATAAAAAATAAAAATAAATTGACCCTGTTTCCTAAAAATTCAAAAAATCCGTCTCCTAAAAATAAACTAAAAATTAGTTACCTAAATAGAATCTAAAAATCCGTATCCCAAAAAAATCCAAAAAATTTGTTAAACCAGATATTTTTCTACAATTTACAGGTTTTGTTCCCTTGTCGAATTTTTCTCCTAGTGAGACTTTTTGCGGCCTCCAAAAAAAAAAATCTTTTCCTACCGAAATCCTAAAACTCAGTTCCTGAAAAAACGCAAAAATCCCTAAACTCCGTTTCCTGAAAAAACCTAGAAATTCGTTCCCCAGAGAAACCTAAAAAATCTTCTGAAAATACGTATTCTAGAAAAACCGAAAAAGTACGCTTTAAAAAATGTGTCATAAAAACTAGTTTACCTAGGGTCAAGCACGAGAAGCTTAGCGACAAAGTCCTTTGCCTGCGCCGACACGTCCTCGAACAATTCCTCAGGAAAGTCAACCTCGCCGAGGGAAATATTTTGAAATGTTTCCTGATCGGTCTCGCCACCGAAAGGTGAAAATCCGGTCAGTAGAACGTAGGTGGTTACCCCGAGAGACCTGTTATCAAATATCATACGTCATTTTCCGCACTTTCTCCGATACTTTAACCTCTAGGTTGATTCCTTGTTCATCGCTCAGCTTCGTACTTACCACATGTCCGCGGCTAACGTAATTGGCTCGTAATGAAGAATTTCGGGAGCTGAAAAATGCATGATCGTGTATCAACAAAAATCATTCACTTTGTACACCTAAAATAAATTTAAAAAAAAACACATTGTCCTCTATGTATAGAAACTGTGCATCTAAATTAATAACGAAATTCGATATATATTCATATAAAAAATAAAAATATGTATGAGCGATTTTATAAGAAT
The DNA here is from genome assembly GCA_963210295.1 of Ophion ellenae. Lineage (NCBI taxonomy): Eukaryota > Metazoa > Arthropoda > Insecta > Hymenoptera > Ichneumonidae > Ophion > Ophion ellenae. Next base: position 41,996,328 of record OY723391.1, on the reverse strand, counting down.
AAAAAAATATATATCTAGACAAATATAAAAAAATGTCTTAGTGATCCGGTGATTTGACGAGAATGAAAAAAATATTCTATATGAATTTAAATGATTAGTTTAAGGATATTAATTAATTTAAAAATATTTATTTAAAAAAAGAAAGGAAAGAAATGCGAATTAAACATCGTGCGTGACTCACCTACGTAGTCGGGAGTCCCGAGGATTTCGCGTACTTCCGTCCCCTCAAGAATTACCCTGGATATTTCAAAGTCGCAGAGCTTCACTTGGCTCTCGGGGAAAGTGCCCATCATCACGAGATTTTGAGGCTGCAACATCGTTCGCTTTTGTTAATATTTCTACCGATGCCTTCGGTTGCGTTAAAAATGTTTTAACGTTTGTATTCAAACATTTATTAACGTTTTTTCCATTCCTTATTTGAAATTCCTGAATTATTTAAAAATTAACATTTCTAATGTCTTTTAAAAATTAAATTTCGTAATAATTATTTTGAAATTAAACAATTTTTATTATCCAATGGAAATATAGTTGCTATCGGAGACACACTCGTCGTCACTTTTCTAAAGCTACAGACTGGACCTTCCTAATTTTTAAAATCGAAAAATTGTATTATCCAAAATCTTCCAGCGAAAAAAAAAAAAAATTCAACTATTCGACTTCGTTGTTGATTTTCGCCTCACTGCTCGACGATGCGATCGGAAAAAAATACCGAAGGTGAATCAATTTTATTATTAATTGTCGTAAACAGACAAATAATCAATTTTGCACGGCTGTCGAAGGGTCGAAGATATTTTCTCGAGAAGTCAATACTGCCGATATGGAAATGTGTGTGGTTCTTGAATATTTTTTTATTCATTCGGATTGAAATAGAATATTTAAATAACACGTGCACGGTCGTTCCGCGCTTGTGACTCCCGATGTATCGTTGAAAAACCGCTTCCTACAGGCGCAGACCGATAAAGTTGGTGTCTGATCGTTAATCTTGCTCATATATATATATATCGCATACACACTCATATATTCCCTAATTCCTACGCATATTCGACAAGTCTACATGTCTATATTGTGATATGTGGAGCCTCGAAATCGCCCAGGCGACTAAACCCGACAAATATTGAAGAAAAATAAAAAAAATGGTCGGTACTTGTATTACAGTAATCTTCTGAAAATAAATTATTTCATTAAAATCATATTTATATTTATATTATATGAATACTCGAGGAAAAAATAAACATTCGAAAAAAAATTGCATATACCGGGTATTATTTGCTATTTTAATATTTATGCTCAAATCTCAGTTCCGTGAGTGCAGATGGGGTCGTCAAAACTTTCTCCCTACAGGTAAAAATGGACGCTATCTGATATGTCACGGTAGTACTTCAATAAATGTATGTATGCAACGATATATATGTATATATTTATATTGAATAAAGGATTTAAAAAGTTATCAAAATCCATTTTAATTTAAATATCGCCGATATATAAATTTGAATAAATCAATATATATATCGGTTGAATGTATTGTTTATGTGTATTGAATTAAGGCCTTATGCCACTCTAGAGGCCGAAAAAATAGGCTTTTTGGGGATTTTTTTCAGAAAAACTACAAAATTAATCGACATTATTAAAAAGGGTGTTTATCATACATATCAGTGACTGTATACAATAATTTTTTTGAAGCGATTCATTTCAAAATGGCAGCTGTGCAGGGTTTAATCTCGAAACTGCATTTTTTAAATTGGCCGGAAACATAACTCAGACGATTTTCAACCGATTCACTTGAAATGTTGAATGTATATTGAAAAATACATTGTCTATCTAAGTATGCAGAATTTTTTTTTATATTGCATAGTTAATTTGTTATTAACAATTATCTGACGATTTTTTAGGAAAGGGAAAAATTTGCCTAAAAATCTTCATATAATCGTTAATAACAAATTAACTATGTAATAAAAAAAATTCTACGTACTTTCGTAGATAATGTATTTTTCAAGATATATTCAACATTTCGAATAAATCGGTTAAAAATTGCCTCAGTTATGTTTCCGGCCAAGTTAAAAAATGCAGTTTTGAGATAAGCGCTGCACAGCCGCCATTTTGAAATCAATCGCTTCAAAAAATCATTGTATACAGTCACTGATATGTATGATAAACACCCTTTTTTGTAATCTTGATTGATTTTGTAGTTCTTCTGAAAAAAAAATCTCAAAAAGCCTATTTTTTTGGCTTCTAGAGTGGCCTAACCCCTTAAGGCGGGACACCACCGTGACGGTTAAAAAAATCGATCTTTTTGCATTTTCTCAAAGTATACATATTTAAGAATATGTGAACAAATTTTTAAGTTGAAATATTAAAAATTGATCGAGTTACTGACGATTTAGTGAGAGCAGGTGGCGCAACGATTCTCGAATCGACTTTTCTCGACCTAGCGGGAATCATTTAGCTATAATTTTAGCTATAACTCTCCCATACTTAATTCTCCCAACTTGAGCTATAATTCGCCCATTTTCGATGTTTTAAATCAAAATTTCCGTAATTGCAATAACTATCGTTGTAGATAAGCGTTTTATTTCCTTTTGAAATTTAGTATTTTTAAGCACCCGAACATAAGTAAGAATTTCACCTAATGCCATTTTTTTAACATGCGCCAATGTGTGACATTTTTGTTTTCGAAAAACAGCTACGTACACCTAGGACTACATTTATATATGTAGATGATAAAACTTTTTCTTTTCTTTTTTTCAGACCAAACATCGTGGAATGGTCGATGCGGCCGTTGGACCACATTTTTTATACAGAATCTCTATTATACCTTAATAATGGTGTTAATTTTTTTTAGACAAAAATTTACAAAAAGTAAATTTAATGTATTGCTATCAATATACCTTTTTTCTAAATCCCAAATGAATCATGTAGCAGACAAAAAAAATCGGAAAAACGATCTTTTCGTGATGTCCTTCCTCAAACTGTTCTTTCATTAAGGCGGGAGCCTGAATTAGAAGGTTAAAAAAAATCGTTTTTTCGGGAATTTTTTTAGAAGGGAAAACAAGTGGGCCGGTAAACATTGAGGTATTTTTTTATGTATATTTACAATGTATACATTTTCAACATGAAACAATAAATGACTGCAGATTTATCAGCCTATTCCATGTGCGTCTTGCCACTGCAGTCCCTAATCGGCGGGAAAGATGCAGCTCGTAATTCTTGACTGAACCAAATGAACCAATAAAATGTTCAATTGTCATATATCCTTCTTCTGGGTGAATTAAGGAAAAGCTAAAAGAATCGTAAAATTATGACTTTTTTCGGGACTGAAACAAAAATGTGTTTAAAAAAAACCCTTCAACGTGCTGTAAAAATTATTGAAAAATCCTTTTTCAACGACTTTTTAAAGTCACTTAGAAGAGTTTTTCATACTAAAGAAAATAAACTTTGGTTTGATTCAATAGGTCGTTTCGCTTTTTTTTGCTATCACGCCCGCCAATTTGGAAAAATCTTGAAAATCAAAACGAGAAAACGCGCTTCAAAGTTTTCTGCATTTGGCCTTGTATCTTCGAAAATATTTACAATTGACCTCTGCAATTTTATAAATATATTCTTGGCTAGTTTATTTATCGATTTAACCAATAAAAAAACGTTTTTTCGGACCTTGCAATTCAGGCTCTCGCCTCAAACTAAACTGTTTAATTGAATTAAACTATTGCTTTATGGGACATATACATATATGTACACACCATACATTCAACCGATATACAGTGGGTAAAAAAAGTATTTGTACATCTCCCTCGAAACCGTTGTTAATTCGACTTTATTTGTTTGTCCCTGTTTTGCCAAGATTTTTGTAAACACACACCATGTATATTCAGGATAAGCTATCGAACGCAGAAACTTAACAGAGCACTTTATTTTTTTCGTAGGATAATTTAAAAAAGACGACGTGTACAAATACTTTTTTTACCCACTGTATATATATGTATACATGATAATCATAGCTGAAAGCCGTAATAATGAATAACGTGTTGTGTCACATCGAGACCGTTAATTTCCCCAATACAAGCTCCATGTTCGTACAGCTTATAGCGAATTCATAAATCCATTTAAAAAAAAAAGTATAACTTGTACAAATTCGAGCGCTACGTATGACAGATTGAATGGATTAAATACACAGGCGACACAATGCATACGTCGATTTATGATCCCGTATCTCCTAATAATCGACAGGTTTGCGACGAACGACTGGAGCACTATGTGAGGGTGTTTTTACGGAATTGATATGAATATATGTACATATTTTTATGAATTCCCGACTCTCTCTCTCTCTCTCTCTCTCTCTCTCTCTCTCTCTCAGGCTGGCTTCCTCCGTCTTTCAGTCGAACAGACTCGCACGCATACGTAACGCCCCAAGGAGAAAAATAATCGTATACGATCAATTTAGTCGGCGGGTGTCTTCCAACCTTTAATATCGAAGCCTTGGGCGTGATATCTCGCGTGGGCGCGCGTATAGAGCGCTCTTTGAATATTCAAAGTTTCGTGATGTCTCCTTGTCCGATCTTTCCTTACCGCTCGCGGCTCGACCGTCTTCGCCGATCGCAAACGATCAATAACGAATAATGAGGCAAACGCGTAAAAATAAATTTCCGCGCGTACGGTATTTTTCCTTCGGTACTCTTGGACTCACGCGGCTTTTCGAAACCCGCGGTGCACAACGTGATGCACTCCGATGCACCGAACGAGACGATTTATTGCGCTGTTGCGCTTGAGCGCGATGGGCAATTTTTTTATCCCCCAATGTCGCCGCAAAGTTTCTTTCAGCGTAGCGGCGAATTGTTTCACGGGCTACTTCTACCGGGGGGGGGGGGGGGGGGGGGGGATTACATTTTCGAAAAATATTTTTATTCAACAGTATCACTTTTTGGCTATATTCCCGGAAAATTTCATTGAAATATTCTTAAAATTGAATAAGCTAGAGCTTTTAACAGTCGGCCGGGATTTCAACGAGTTTTTCTCGAAACACTGTTTTCAAAGTCGGTGGACATGACATTTCGAGAACCACTTGATGGATTCACTCCAAATTTGCAGGAGATACGATGAGAAACAATCAAAGGTCGTTGACGATCTCACTTTTTAAAAATCAGTCTTCGTTTCTTAATAGTTACGTGAAAATGACGATTTTTTTCATAGACTTTGTATGCTCGCGTTTCAAGTCGTCACCACGTGGTAAAAAAAAAATTATTTTAAAAATCTACAATCGTCAACGACTCGTATTTATTGTTAACTTGGATAACCCGTTTGGTTTTTAGATTTCGGATGGACCGTAAAAGCTGGAGTGTCCACCGCCAAACTTCGTGAAAAAATTTCATCAGCAGCCGGTGGCCATGTTTTTGTTGTTTTTCTGTATTCTTTGGTAATTTTTTTAAAGGTTTTCAATATGTCTAACTTTGTGTTAAAAAAATGGCTTTTTTCGCTAACCGTTTCTTAGAAAAAAATCAGAAGTTGGCAGTTTTTTAGGGCCTCTGGGTAGATGTAGCCCCTTAAGACGTAGAAATGTGAGAAAAAAAGGAAACAAGCAGGATAGTGATAACAAGTGCAGAGTTTATAAAAAAGAAATTGAAGACCTAGTACATATATGTACGTGCCAAAAAGCCAAGGAGAAAAATAAAAGGGAAATAGAAGAAAACCTGGAAAAGTGGATAGGAGACAAAGAGGAAGAACAAATCAACAGGAAGATGCCGGTGGTGCTGAGAAAGGAGCCTGTGTATTGAATAGTGTATATTTATCAAGCACTTCGAAAAACTAATTGGACAAATTGTAAATGCGGAAATTAATGTGAGACGAAACGAAAATCAAAACGACAGTAGAGTATAAATTTAGAAATAAGAAAATATTTTAAGAGGAAACATGTGTAGGATCTTCTCTGTCAACACCCTAGAGGGGGTATACCTGGAATCATAAAACTAACCAACAAACTATTAAACATAAACATTAAATAATCTTTATTTATATATTTTTCAATATATTTATTATATATAGGGTTACTTTTATAAGGTGGCCATGTGTTTTTGAAGGATCTTGCGCGATGATTTCGCGATTGAAAAAAATATGATTTTTGATGGTCTTTCAAGCCCTCTTAAAAAAAATATATCTCATTTTTGTCACGAATAGTATTTGCTAGAGGAAATAGCGTGTTCTGGAAAAAAAATAAAAATTCCATTTTAAGTGCAGGAGAATAAAGTTTTTTAAATTCCGAATACAGAGCACACCGGAAAAACTTTATTTGTGCTCTCCGTCGTGGGGAAAAAATGATCAAACATACGATTTAAAGTTGACAGATCGGAATTTAATTAGTGGAACGAATGAGTTAAATCAGCCACGACCGCGCTATAGGAAGTGCTAGTCTGACGTTACAGCTGCAACATCCGAATGTTCGGCTGTCACAGGAAGTTGGTTGAGACTCCTGTGACACGAGGTTGAACCAAGGGATCTGAATGTGTCCCTATCCGAGAACTATATTGAAAATCATGTCAATTTCGAAAATGTTCAAGGATGTCATGCTCCGCAAATAATATTTTCAATCATTTGTGATTCACTAACGACATTCGGAATAAATATTTCCAGCAATACCTTTTAAAGTAATTTGGCGTGAAATTAATATATTTTACCAAATACTACGAGTATTTTTTATTGTTAATGATTCATAAATACTCGTAGTATTTGGTGTGTGTATATATCAATATATATATATATATATACAAAATATAAATCAAAATAATTTCATCTCATAATATAATATCATATCACACGTTCGATATAATATTAAATTATTTAATAACATTCATTATTATTTACGTAATTTCTATTTATTAGTTTTATATATATATATATATATATATATATATATATATATATATATATATATATATATATAAATCTGCTGTATGTTCTGATCGTCGTCCCCGTCGATTCTCTCGTTCGCCCAATCAAATAATCACAAAATTGCTAGTCATAGACATCAAGATCCACCACAACCGGACCAATGAATAATTTCCTTCACGTTCGGTTTTTCAGGAACGACCTTACCACTCGAAGATTAAACATACAGACTATCTTACCAAATTGGCGATTTCGAGAATCATCGTCGAAAATAATAACCCCGACGGCCTTACAATACGACATCAATAATATGCTTCTTCTCCTTTTTTTTCTTATTCAAACGGAAATAAATCTTTTCCCGTGTACGAGACGTCGCCTACGTGGGCGTAAAACGTTAGCTCGGTTACGAGGAAAACAAAATTGACGTATTTTGTTTTTTTTTCGAATCTTGGAGTACTCTTCGACACGCGTTACACGCAGGCGATAATGGCAATAAAATATGCGCGCGAATATGAGGCGTGTCATCTCATGGATAGTAGTTTTATTGTTATTTTTGGAAAATGCGACAGCCGTTCGCGCATTTGCACGAATGTTTGTCGCGTTTTCATGATATTACGAGACTCTTCTTCGTAGCCCTGCGAGTTCACCGGCAACAGTCACGAGCTTTAAGGGGGAAGATACCCTTAGGCGAGGAAAAATTTACTGATTTTCATGATCTTTTTTCAAAAGGAAATATTTTTTCACTCTTTTTGAGACTTATGTTAGAGTATGTTTTACTACGTTTGGCTGTACATGGTAATTTTTTATTTATCAATCTTTAAGGGGTTACCCCCCACTTGCGATTTTGAAAAAATCGATTTTTTTATTGCCTTTTTTTGAAGTATAAGTATCTGAGAATATGTCCTGAAAATTTCAAGTCTATCCGAACAAAATTGACTGAGATATGAGCGTTGAAAGAGACGAACCCGCGTTGAAAGAGCGTTGAAAGAGAAACTTTAAACGCGTTTTTCTCAAAATGGCATTTCCGAAGTCGGTGACCAAGATTACTCGAGCACTAATGAACCGATCTTCTTGAAATTTTGCAGGCTTATTTAATACATAAAAATGTAGTCTTTAATCGTTCGATTTTTTTTTCGAAAAAAAATGGCCGTTTCATAGCCAAAAAACGGCCGTTTTTTCGTTAAAATCGAACCATTAACTTTGACTGTCCGCCATTTTGTGAAAAATGAACATTTTTTAAAATCCTTCGATTAAAGACTAGTTTATACTTATATTTGACTAAATCCATCCGCATTTTTTTCTTCAGATGATCCACGTCGCCGCAATGTTGGTCACCGCAAACCGTGTATATAAAAACATTATTTCATTGACGGCCATTTGCCACTAAACAATGTAATATTTTTCAATAAAAAAATTACTGAAAGTTCTTCAAGATGTGTTCTTTAAGATGGTATATTGATCGATTAAAAAAGTTTTGTAGTTTTCTTTAAAAAAATTTATGAAAAAGGTCTTTTTTTGTGCTACAAGTGGGGGTAACGCCTTAAGGAGGGTGCTCAGCCATCGCGAAATAATAAGAATTTGCTGAAATTTATTGACGATATTTGCGAACAGGTGTTACGACTCCGTGTAAAATTTCGAGTACTTCGTCTGCGTGATTGTTGAGCAATTAATTATTGAAGACAGCCTCTTATGCACGGGCGATGTAGCAAAAGCTTCACGAGAACTCCAATACGACTGTCACAACATAATAAAAATAGTAAGAATTGAATGGAAATAGGTGGAAAAAATTCTTGATATTTTTATGAATAATTTCAACGAAGAGTCCAGCGTATTGTCTGTCTCGTTATCGAGATATTCGTCAAATAAAACAGAAAATTTCAGCTGATTCGCGTAAAACGATAAAGCGCCCTGTGGCACGTGGCAACGCTGCTGTCAAGTCAGCCATTTTGAATAGGCGCCAAAATTTGAAACGCACAAACTATTTTATCCTTGCTGTAAATTTCTTACCGCGGTTTCATAAAGAATATTTAAATATATTGAATCATTCTTTACACAAGCTGCAGTGCATGTGTTTCGACATAACCTTCAAATCAATTACGCGTCGTCCCTCGACCGCGCATTTATTTTCCGGCTCAACTACGTTTTTCCGCCGCTTTCCAGGTTGCACTTGCTCCAACCGGCGATTGTACTGTTTTTCGGTTTGCATTTTTCCTTTCCGGCTTTTAATTTTCGCCGAACGAAAAAACGAAATTCGCGAAGGATGTTTGACAGCTACGCGCTTACGATGTGCCGTTCAAATCTGAGCTCAGTGACACCAGTTACTTAGAACTAAATTGCGCGTTTGTCACATTTCAACTTGGTTAATAACGTATTTGCGATGTAAATAAAGAAAAAAGATTAACAACATTTCTAAACAGTCAATTATATTCCGCATATTTATTAGCTGAAATTTATTTATTTTTGAATTTAAGGGGTTAGGCCACAGTAACGGGTATAAAATCATGTGCGAATTTAACAATTTGTTTTCGTATGAAAAAGTGATTCACTCATAAAATTAATTATACATCTATTTATTATGAATATTAAGCTTTTAGAAAATATATATATATATATTTTTTTCGATGTACAAAATGGCCAACTACTAATATTTCCTTTTGTTATCTTTTTTTAGGCACTCTGCGGCGTGACATTTAGGATCCACAATTTTTGACCTAGCACAAAACAAAAATTCTCGTCAATCTACATTAGAATAGCTAGAGAAGTACGTACGGAATTTAAAAAATATTGTTTTATTCAAAAGTTGTAGGTATTTGAATGAATTTTCAGTGAAAAATGTTGTATAAAATTGCTCATAAAATGAAAAGTTTTCGACTAATCAGAAATTCCGTACGTACTCTGCGAAATGCAATTAGGAACATAACTTATAAATTTAAAGTAAATCGAGTGAAAATTGTCGAAGTTATTTGTCACGCCAATTGGAAAAAAGCGGTTTCGTTTAAAGTTTTAGGTACTCTATGGCCGTGCCAAAGGTGGGTTTACGTTATACGCTCAAAGTCGGTGAAAAATATTTTTTCTTGCGATAAATCGAATAGTAACGTATTCTTATGATGATAAAGCACCGTTTTAGCGAGAAAAGAAAATCGATTTTTTGAAAATTCTACTGTGACCTTACCCCTTAAGACTCTTGCCGCCTGCCGCGCAGTGACCTTGTGCAGCCTCCTGAAAAATCGCGGAGGTACGGCACGGTCTTCCAATTTGATTCTGATGAAATTTGGTATAAATCTTCCTAGCCTTATTGTCTAGAACATGACCCTAAATGTTATTGACAATTAAAAAACAAAGTATTTTTTTATTGCAAAATGTAGCCATTTTTTTCGAAAAATTCAATTTCTTTTGTATCGAAGCGTACCATTTCATCGATTTTCACTATTTCTCACTTTTTGTTGGTTCATATTCTGCGCACGAGTGTTAATGACAGAAAAATCTGCGTTGGTTTTCTTCAGATTAATCCCGCCGACGCTATGTGTCACACCGTCTGACAACATCCGCCGCAATCCGTTCAAAAGACCGTGCCATACCCACGCCATTTTTCGAGATAAATAAAAAAATACCATTTAACAGCCAAAAGTAGTAATGAAACATACCCTAAGTCCCAAAAATGGTGAATAAATTTCCCCTTTTAGAAAAAAAATCACAAAAATCAGGAATTTTTTCCTCGCCTAAAGGTATCTCCCCCCTTAAGGTGACTGAAAAATTGAACGTCTCCCGGACGTTACAGACGTGTGTAATGTTATCCACAAGTCTATCTCGTGGCTCCACGTGCCATATCGACGCCATTTTCCAAGATCAATAAAAAAATACCATGTAACAACCCAAAGTAGTAATAAAACGTACCCTAAGCCTAAAAAATGGTGAAGAAATCATGCCTTAAAAAAAAATCATGAAAATCAGCAATTTTTTTTCCTCGCCTAAAGGTATCTCCCCCCATAAAACTCGATCCTTCGTATATCGGGAGAAATATTTCGTCGATTGCGCCCACGCCAGAGTACATAGTGAGGTTTCTCATTGACTATGGTGACAGAGCAGGATCTTTATCGCGATAATTTTCCGGCTCGCGATTCGTCGCCCGAACGATTCTTCTCGTCCTCCTGGTAAATTTTAGGTGAAACCTGGTTTTTTTAGCACTTACTTTTGTTTTCTTTTATTTTGTTTTTGAACCGCTTCGGTATCGAAAGGAGCGCGTGATCCCCGAATTTGGCGTCTCCATAAACAGTGACAGTGCGGTTACTTTCCACTCCGAAGAGTAACTAGAAAGTTACTAGTAAATAAGTTCGGTACCGTACACGCGTGTACACATTCACATTTTTTTAGGTATGCATACATACATATACATACATAATATATATATATATATATATATATATATATATATATGCATACCTACAAAAATGTGAATGTGAATATATATATATTCACTAGGAATTCCTTAGCCACCCTTTGCAGTCGGGGGAAAAAGTAGAAGTTCACCAAAAACTTCTCCAACGAATTGTTGAATTTGCGGACATGCGGTCGTCAAATGGACCTTTAAATGAGTATCATTTCATCTATATGAAGGTGAATTGGAAGATATTGGGACTTTGAGATATGTGGACATTTTTCGAAGTCGAAAGTCTTGAAATTCATTTTTCCTTATACAGGGTGTCCCTTTCATCTCTGCCACGCGAAATAACTCGGTAATTATGGACGTCACAAAAAATGTTCCATACAAAAGTTGTACGGTGCAAAGGGGCCCATCAAATGCGACCAATTTTTTTTTTTTTATTTCGGTGGAGGCGCTGACGCACAGTGAAGGTCAGCTCTACTTTTTTAAACGGAATGGTACATTTTTTTTCAACCATTTTGTGGAGCATCTCAAGCCGCATAAAAAACATTCGAGGAGTCAAAGTCGTTCAAGGTCATTCAAGGTCAGTATTGATGAAATACAAATGAAATACAAATCTAAATAGGTGACCTTGAATGACCTTGAACGACTTTGACCCTCTGCTGTTTTTTATGCGGCTTGAGGTGCTCGACAAGATGGTTGAAAAAATATGTACCATTCCATTTAAAAAAGTGGAGTTGACCTTGACGTAGCTTCAGCGCCTCCACCGATAAAAAATAGGGTGGTCCAGTATGACGGCCTTCTCGAGCACTGAAACTTTTGTCTGAAACATTTTTGGATATGATCAATAGTTTGAGTGCTATTGCTCTGTAACACTTGATGTGCCTCACCCTGTATATGCGCGCGCTTGTCCAGGCTGCGCGAGTTGCTATATTATATCGTCCAGCAGGAAATGTCTGTCTTGTTCATGATCGCGGTCCTGGATCTTGCCACCGGAGCTGTGGAGCAGCATATACGCATACACAGGGTGCCCTGTTATGAGTGGATAATCGTGCAACTGTCCTTAGGAGTTCGGTAAAAGTCCCTCGGTTATCGAGATAAAAATTATCTGCTTTTGGTTTTTCGCATGGCATTTCTACAAATGATAACTTTTTTTACCCGGTTGAAAAAAACTCTTGCTTATCATCTTTTTAACCTCAAATGTTAAGGAAACTTTATGAAAAAAAGATCTTATGCGGAATTTTCATATAAACCCATCGGAATATCTGACTTTGATGCCTGCGCCGTAAAAAAAATGTACTACGCATATCGTGCCAATTAGTTAAAAAAGTTGCTCAGTTATTATCGATCGATATCATTTGTAGAAATGGCATGCAAAAAACCGAAAGCAGATGATTTTTTTTTTTAACTAACATAAAGCCCACAATCTCGAAAACCGTGGAACTTTTACTAAACTGAAATTCCAACATATAGTAGGACATGATCTGACCTATCGACAGTTGCAGGATTATCCATTCGTAACAGGACACCCTGTATAGTCGCGCAAATAAGACACGCTCGCTTTTCGCGTGGGCAAAACTCCTCGACTCGTATCGTGCATTGTATTATATAGTGAATCGCGAATACACCGAACTAACGCCACCTCTGGAGTGAGCACTTTATGCGCCTCGTGTTCTAGGCAGACAATAACGCACCTTTATCCCTGCGCATTATTATACACGTTCATTATTTTTATTACTACTAGTCTTATGACGTTTATCATTGTTATTATCAGTCACACTATTCTTCTTCAGATTTTACCCTTTTCTCTTTGTCATTTTTAATAGCTTTCTCATTATTTTAAAATTATCGCCATGTTTATTTAAGGCCTTAGGTCACAGTAACGGGTATAAAATCATGTGGGAATTTAACAATTTCTTTTCGTATGAAAAAGCGATTCACTCATAAAATTAATTACACATCTATTTAGTATGAATATCAACCCAGGTAGGGAATCAAAAGGCTGACGATGGAAACAAACTTGGGCGAGCCTTGTTTCACCGAGCCTGAGTGAGACAGACCTGGGCCAGGTTTCATTGCATCGTTTGGAGCAGCCTGGAACCAAGACTGGCTGCTTAGCCTAAACTCAGGGTTATTTCAAGCTTTATTCAGCCAGTGAATTTTAAGGCTAAAAAATCCAGGCTGGATGCAGGCTTGTTTCAGATTGTGATAAAATAAAATAAATTTTAAATAATATTTTTTCCGTACTTTTATGAAAAAAAAAATTAGCAATAAATTTGTCGGGTGCGAAGGCACGAAAAACGAAAGCGAAGGAGGCAGCTCAGAACATTTAAACATATTCTCTTATCGATATTTATGAGGTACACAAAAAAGTTTTTTTCTCGTCACATACACATTTCGTATATACTCACTCTCTGGGGTTTGCGTACACTCTGTGTATTACGTGTCCCATAAACAATAAATAAAATTAAGTATTGTGTTTAAAATATTTTATATATATTTTATAACAAATAATATAATGAATAATAAATATATATAATAAATAAAATGAATTCTTTACAAATTTATTAAATTTACCCCAATGTAGAATATAGAAAACTAAAAACAGGCCTCATATAGCCTCTAGAAGAGTTTGGGATAAGCTTGGTCATAAATGCTCGTGAAGGCTTCATTAAGGCTCGTTTTGAACCTTGTTGTTTCGTCGTTTCAGGCTTAGTACAGGCTTTTCTACCAGCCTTTGGTCAAGCCTGTGTGCAGCAGCCTGAAACCGCGTTATCATTCAGGGGTTCAGCTAGGCCTGAAATCAGGCTGGTGCTCAGCCTGAATTAAAAAATGTGAGCCTTGTTTCAGAGCTTGGCGAGCCCTTTTTTCATCGTCAATTCCTACCTGGGAAGCTGTTAGAAAAAATATATTTTTTTTCTATCTACAAAATGGCCGACTACTCGAAACTTCTCGAAACAGCTTTTTTTCAATTGTCGTGACAAATAACTTCAACAATTTTCACTCGATTCACTTCAAATTGAAAAGTTATTTTCCTAATTGCATTTCGCAGAGAAGTACGTACGGAATTTCTGATTAATCGAAAACTTTTCATTTTATGAGCAGTTATAACGAAATTTTTCACTGAAAAGTCATTTCCTAAGGGGTTACCCCCACTTGGGATTTTGAAAAAATCGATTTTTTTGAAGTATAAGTATCTGAGAATATGTCCTGAAAATGTCAAGTCGATCCGAACAAAATTGACTGAGATATGAGCGTTGAAAGAGAAGAATCCGTTGTGTAAACGACCGGCTAGTCTGCCGTCTGGCGCGCTCGACCCTCCCTCCGACCTTCAATGCATTGTTCGATGAAAAGGGTCGTATACCTGGCATTCACAACGTTCATATAATAGACTGGAATTTATAAAAACGGGCCCGGAATAGATGACTCTATGTAAGTTTACAAAAAAAAATATTTTCTTCGTGTAAACTGAAATTGAAACTTTAAACGCGTTTTTCTCAAAATGGCATTTCTGAAGTCGGTGACCAAGATTACTCGAACACTAATGAACCGATCTTCTTGAAATTTTGCAGGCTTATTTAATACATAAAAATGTAGTCTTTAATCGTTCGATTTTTTTTTCGAAAAAAATGACCGTTTTATAGCCAAAAAACGGCCGTTTTTTTTCGTTAAAATCGAACCATTAACTTTGACTGTCCGCCATTTTGTGAAAAATAAATATTTTTTAAAATCCTTCGATTAAAGACTAGTTTATACTTATATTTGATTAAATCCATCCGCATTTTTTTTTTCAGATGATCCACTTCGCCGCAATGTTGGTCACCGCAAACCGTGTATATAAAAACATTATTTCATTCACGGCCATTTGCCACTAAACCATGTAATATTTTTCAATAAAACAATTACTGAAAGTTCTTCAAGATGTGTTCTTTAAGATTGTATATTGATCGATTAAAAAAGTTTTGTAGTTTTCTTTAAAAAATTCATGAAAAAGGCCTTTTTTTGCGCTACAAGTGGGGGTAACGCCTTAAGTTCAAATACCTACAACTTTTGAATAAAACAATATTTTTTAAATTCCGTACGTACTTCTCTATGTATTCCAACGTAGATTGACGAGAATATTTGTTTTTTGTTTTAGGTAAAAAATTCTGGATGCCAAATGGGACGCCGTGGAGCGTCCAAAAAATAGAAAATATTAGTAGTCGGCCATTTTGTACATCGAAAAAAAAAGTATTTTTCTAACAGCTTGATATTCATACTAAATAGATGTGTAATTGATTTTATGAGTGACTGACTTTTTCATGCGAAAAAAAATGGTTAAATTCGCACATGTTTTTATACCCGTTACTGTGGCCTAAGGCCTTAAGTTACTCGTGAATTTATACGTTTTTTGGTATGCCCTTTTATGACCCTATCCCCTGCAATTCTTACCCCGGACTTGTCACTTTACAGGCTCCATTTTCTGTGAGATCCCCGCCCCCGCCATGCCTCGAAGTGTTGCCCAAGGCTCCTCGTTTCCTAATGTGATGCTGCATCGTGTTTGCACGAGGGCACAGGAAATCTTTAGAAAACCTGCGTCCATAGAGTCGGGTATGTTTTCGCTGAGTTTTGGTTGTGTTCGCGACAGGAATGCCATTAAAACTGACAATCGGCAAGCCAGGGCACGACTACGCGGTCACCCATCCAAGTATTGGGTGCCACAGCCGGTCACCGAAAGCGCGTTCACTACCGTCGTTTTCTTAAATTGCTATTATTATTATCATTGTTATTATTATGCAATTTTATTGCTCGTGGCAACACCCTTCTTCAGGTAGCACTGGGAAACATTATTTTTATTATTAGGGGGCATCCATTAATTACGTGAGGTGATTTTGGCGATTTTTCGACCCCCCCCCCCTCTCCCCCCGGTGAGATGTCGTGAGATTTTGCTCGACCGCCTCCCCCATCCCCTAATCTCACGTGAGATTTTTCAAAATGCATACGTTCACGGAAAATAAATTGTAGTAGAAGTAACGGCGGTTGTAGTACCATTTATTCCACCATGTAAAGTAGTAGGGAGACTCTCCCTACGTGATAAAAATTACGTGATTACTAAAATTACTAAAATTACTAAAATTACTAAAATTACTAAAATTACGTGATATTTACCGAAGCCCCCCTCTCCCCCCGTGAGATTGGATGAGATTTCGCTCGACCCCCCCCCCCCCCCTAAACGCCTCACGTAATTAATGGACGCCCCCTTATTATTATCTGATTTTATTCGTCCGGCCACACACTTCTTCAGTTTGCACTGGAAAACATCATTATTATGATTATTATTATCAGATTTTATTGCTCAGGGCAACACGTTTTTTAGTTTCCACTGGGAAGCATTATTATCATTATTATTATTATGCGATTTTATTGCTCCTGGCAACACAATTCTTCAGTTTGCACTGGGAAATATTATTGTTATTATTATCATCCGATTCTATTCCTACGGGCAACACGTTTCTTCAGTTTTCACTGGGAAACAATATTATTATTATTAATATGCGATTTTATTGCTCCGGGCAACACACTTCTTCAGTTTGCACTGGAAAACATAATTATTGTGATTATTATTATCCGATTTTATTGCTCAGGGCAACACGTTTCTTCTGTTTCCACTGGGAAACATTATTATTATTATTATTATCATTGTGCGATTTTATTGCTCTGGGCAACACACTTCGTCAGTTTGCACTGGGAAATATTATTATTATAATTATCATCCGATTCTATTCCTACGGGCAACACGTTTCTCCAGTTTCCACTGGGAAACATTATTGTTATTGTTATCCGATTTTATTGCTCGGCAACCCCCTTCCTCATTTAACACTGGGAAATATTATTATTATTGTCATGCTAATTATTATTATCCGATTATATCGCTCTGGGCAACACATTTTTTCAGTTTGCACTGGGAAACTTTATTATTACCATTATTATCCGATTTTATTCGGCCGGACAACACACATTCTCAGTTTGCACTGGGAAACATTATTATTATCATTATTATTATCCGATTTTATTGGTCAACACGTTTCTTCAGTTTTCACTGGGAAACGTCATTATTATTATTGTTATTATTATTTTGCGATTTTATTGCTCCGGGCAACACACTTCATCAGTTTGCACTGGGAAATATTATTATTTTTATTATGATCCGATTTGATTGCTCAGGGCAACACGTTTCTTCAGTTTCCACTGGGAAATATTATTATTATTATTATCATCATCCGATTCTATTCCTACGGGCAACACGTTTCTTCAGTTTTCACCGGAAAACATTTTTCTCGTTATTATCCGATTTTATTGCTTTCGCCAACACTCTTTCTCATGTAACACTGGGAAATGTTATTATTATTGCGATACTAATTATTATTACCCGATCATATCGCTCTGGGCAACACACTTCCTCAGTTTACACTGGGACACATTATTATTATTATTATGCGATTTTATTGCTCCGGGCAATGAACTTCTTCGGTTTGCACTGAGGAACACTATTATTATCATTATTAAACATCCTAGACCCGGTTTTTATTTATTCGAGTTGTTAGTTATTATTAGCATATTATTCTTTCAAATGACTATTCATGTAACACCGTAAATTGGAGCCGTTCGCTTGTTCGAGGACCCGCAGGGCCGTGGAAATTTTTCAGCCTCGCTTCAGATCCCCCCCACTCGCTCTTGCTCTCTCTCTCACGCTCGTTTGATCTTTTGTCGTTTATACGAGGCCCTCCTCTCTTAGGTTCGCGAACAGGTGAACATTTTTGTTGTTTTTTTTCCAGTCGAGGATTCAATGCGAATCCGATTAATTAATTGAGCGCGCGAGTTCGAGGGTTATGAAAGAAGAAGCTCCCGAGCAACCGTGAGGACTCGGCAGACATAGGTGTTGCGCTTCGTGCAAAGATCGAGAATTTCGAGGAACGCGGGGAGCACCCTCGAGGATTCAGGGAGAGCGGGAGAGAGAGTCTCACGAAGCGAAAACGAATTCTTCCGCCGAGGGGAAGGGGTCCCAAATATGGCAGGGGGTCCCAAATATGGTAGGAGGAGTGAGACCGCCCTGAGGGCTTAACAGCCGCGTTATTTGGAGCACTTCGTTCAACAGCTGAGAGAGTGCACTGGGTAAAGTATTGCGTGTGCTTTTTGCACGTATCGCGGCTCCGGAATGCCGAGGGAAGTTTTTGGCGAAGGGGAAAAGAGGGCTGAGTGGCGGTCGATTTATAGGGGACTTTGGGAAGCTCGATATGTCTCTCTCTCTCTCTCAACCAGCACTCACTTACGGCGATAATTATTCATTCATCATCGAACAGGTTGTTCGATCAATTAATTGATTTAATTTGAAACTTCAAATTGCAAAAGCAAAATCTCAAAGTTTCAAAATGTCAAATCTCAAATTAATAAAGCAAAAATGGAAACATTTATCGTGCCTTCGTTTAAAAGATAAAGATAATAATAACTATATAAATAATAAAAACGTTAAAGTAATCAAAGACATTAAATAATGTGGCAAAATTGCGGGACTTGGATCGAGAGAGCGAGAGGGAGAAGAAGGGAAATATTTCCAGTAGCGAGCCTCGTTATTGTCGCGGCAATCGCCGGTTCTTGCTACGCTGTCATTCCGCTTTTGCAGACTATCGTACAATTTTGCTGATCTGATCA
>OY723391.1:41952388-41972388 GCA_963210295.1 Ophion ellenae | reverse complement strand
CGTTCGTTGTCTTCGACGTCAAACTCACCGTTCTTAAGGGGGGATTGTCTTTTTTTTCGCAAAATTTACCGCTTTTTGGGAATTTTTTTGTGAAGAAAGTATACAACGGAAAACTTGTGAAACTTGGCATATAGTTTTATTGATCTGTTTACTACATACAAAAAAATGTTTAAACAATTTCATCAAAAAATCCGCCTCCCACCCCCCTCGACGCGCGATGGTCCTTTTTTGATGGTGTGCGCGATTTCTCAAAAACTATTCAACCGATTGCTTTCAAATTTGGACAGAATGCTCAGCTGACATCCTTTTATCGTTTGATGAAGCAAAAAAGCAATACGTTTAATAGTTTTTTATTTATAACAAAAAATCGATCAATTTTTTTCGAAAAATCGATACTTCAAGTTCAAAACGTCACCAAATCGTCAATTTTTTTTTCCCTTCATCGAACGATAGCTATATGTGTCTAAAGTAAAATGCTTTTTGGGTTTTTGTTGCAGGATGAACGTGAAGGCTGTAATCGTGCACACCGTCAAAAAAGGACCATCGCGCGTCGAGGGGGGTGAGAGGCGGATTTTTTGATGAAATTGTTTAAAAAATTTTTTGTATGTAGTAAACAGATCAATAAAACTATATGCCAAGTTTCACAAGTTTTCCGTTGTATACTTTCTTCACAAAAAAATTCCCAAAAAGCGGTAAATTTTGCGAAAAAAAAGACAATCCCCCCTTAAACATTTTAAACCACTCACGACAACTTCTCTCAGTTGAGGGGTAAAGGCATAGTAGAATTAAAAAAAAAATCGACTTTCTTTCGCTAAAACGGTGCTTCAGCACCATAAGAATAAGTTACTATTCGATTTATAGCGAGAACATTTTTTTTCACCGACTTTGGGCGTATAACGTAAGCCCACGTCTGGCACGGCCATAGAGTACCTAAAACTTCAAACGCGTTTTTCTCGAAACCACTTTTTTACAATTGGCGTGACAAATAACTTCGACAATTTTCACTCGATTTACTTCTAATTTAAAAGTTATGTTCCTAATTGCATTTCGCAGAGACGTACGTACGGAATTTCTGATTAATCGAAAACTTTTCATTTTATGAGCAGTTTTATACGAAATTTTTCACTGAAAATTCATTCAAATACCTACAACTTTCAAATAAAACAATATTTTTTAAATTCCGTACGTACTTCTCTAGGTATTCTAATGTAGATTGACGAGAATTTTTGTTTTTGTTCGAGGTAAAAAAATGTGGATGCTAAATGTCATGCCGCGGAGCGCCTAAAAAAAAGATAAAAGAAAATATTAGTAGTCGGCCATTGTGTACATTGAAAAAAAAAAATATTCTACATAAATATATATATATATTTTTTAAAATACATATTTTTATATAAAAAAATATATATTTTCTATATAAATATATATTTTCCAACAGCTTGATATTCATACTAAATAGATGTGTAATGAACTTTATGAGTGAATCACTTTTTCATACGAAAAAAATTGTCAAATTCGCACATGATTTTATACCCGTTACTGTGGCCTAACCCCTTAAAGCAGCCTCACCATATGCTTCTACAAGCAATCGATGCGCCTCAGCTGCGGATTTCTTCAAATTGCAGAAGTCAATAAGAGTTATAAAGTTCCCGCAAATGACGCTTATTCCGCAGAAAAGTCGACATTTTCGCACGAAAAAAATCATGTGATGCTACTACAAAATCGCTTATATTTCAAGGTTATGGTCTTGCTAGCTGTCTAACCTTACGATACGACGTTTTACATGTAACAATTTCAACAATAACCTCCTGGTGGGGCCATCTTTGGTCAAACAGCGGAGACTTATTTGTACTCCCAATAATATTTGAAAAGAATAGCTGTGACAAACAAAAGAATATCTTTGAAACAATTAAGGGTGATTTTGTCCTTGAAATCGGCGGGAAATGTTAGCGGCTCAGCATGAGCAGCTAGAAGAAGAGGAGGGATGCCTTTATGGACCAGGCATTGCCGATTAGCGGTAATTATAAACACATTTGTGTAAACACATTACAAAACTTTAAACGCGTTTTTCTCGAAAACACGTTTTTAAAAATGGCTGACATTCTCCTGACCGCTGTAATTAACATATCGACCTGAAATTTGGAGAGCGTACTCAGAAAATATGTCTTCACGGAATGACTGATCTTTTTTTCGATAGATTCATTTTTGCATTTATTATTTATCTTTTTATGCGAAAAAAAAACGCGAAAATTCGATTTTTTTTAAATTGCCGCCATTTTCCGAAATTTGTACTAAACGAAAAACCCATCCGTCATTCCATGACCAAAGGGTCACAGATTGATAATATGCTTTGAATTTGTGTTTCAGATCAACAAAGAGGGGGCAGTGATGTCAGCCGTTTACCTCCCGCGATTTGAGGACCTGTTTTCGCGGAGCTACAACGGCCGCCATTTTGGTTTTTTTTTCAAAAAAAAATTTTTTTAACGTTCTGTACATCATGAATAAAAGCAAGAAAAAAACCGCACTCAAAAAGCTTTACTCGTTTCCTTTAAAAAAAATAAAATGTAAACACCTGAAATATGGCACTCTAAGGACAAAGTCTCCGTTAAGATCGTAGTGGGCCGTGAGACAAGGAAAAAAACCTATTTCATTTAAATAGATCCTATTTAATTTTTTTTTTTTGGCAGTGCAGTTGTCAAAGATCAGTACTCTTTGTTCGCCACGAAAAAAAGGCGCGCAATTAAAAATGCCAGGTCATTTTGAGACGCCCTTTATGTAGATGAGGGAGACGATCTTGGACGGTACGCGACGTGCATCAGCAGAGCGAGATCGGCCTTGACGTGGTAATAGGCTGTAAATCCCGATCTTTATGCCCAGATATGTATACGCGCTGCTTCCACGTTCGGGCGGTTCCCGAGACACAGAGACAGAGTGAGAGAGAGAGAGAGAGAGAGAGAGAGAGAGAGAGAGAGAGAGAGAGAGAGAGAGAGAGAGAGAGAGAGGGGGGGGGGGAGGGGGAGGCTTACACGCGCTCGGTAAGCTACTCTGCGCACTCGCAGTATATAAAGATGAAATTTAAAAAAAAAGAACGTTTAAGCAAGACCAGATCTCTTTAGCATGCCTGGAATTTTAATAACGCTCATATGTGCATCGCGCAAGATTATTTCGCGAAGCGAGTGGGATGCTCTTCGCGGTTAGACGAATAGGGACGATGACACTGGCGCGAGTACGATCAAAACGAACGATGACGATCAGCTTTTGGGGTGAGTATGGATATACGCGAATGGGTGAGTGTATGTATGTGCATGTACATTTAGATCGACAAATCGATCGATCTTAATTGATCTGCCGATCTGGTATTAACGGGTTACATCTAGCTCGTGGGCGAAAAAAGCGAAATTTTCATGAATTCTTCCTGGACAAACTTGTACGGCTTTAGACGTTTTTTTTTGTTCACATTAAGGGGTTAGGCCACTCTAGAGGCCGAAATATAGGCTTTTTTGGGTTCTTTTCAGAAAAACTGCGAAATAAATTGAGATTACAAAAAAGGGTGTTTATCATACATATCAGTGACTGTATACAATAATTTTTTTTGAAGCGATCAATTTTAAAATGGCGGCTGGGCAGCGTTTATCTCAAAACTGCATTTTGTAAGTTGACCGAAAACACAACTCAGACAATTTTCAACCGATTCATTTGAAATATTGAATATATCTTGAAAAATACATTGTCTATGGAAGTACGTAGGATTTTTTTTTATATTGCATAGTTCATTTGTTATTAACAATTATCTGACGATTTTTTAGGCAAATTTTTCACTTCCCAAAAATTTGCCTAAAAAGTCGTTAATAAAAAAAGAACTATGCAATATAAAATAAAAATCCTACGTACTTCCATAGACAATGTATTTTTCAAAATATATACAACATTTCAAGTGAATCGGTTGAAAATTGTCTGAGTTATGTTTCCGGCCAACTTAAAAAATGCAGTTTTGAGATAAACGCCGCACAGCCTCCATTTTGAAATTAATCGCTTCAAAAAAATTATTGTACACGGTCACTGATATGTATGATAAACACCCTTTTTGTAATCTCAATTTATTTTATAGTTTTTCTGAAGAAAAAAAATCCCCAAAAAGCCTTTTTTTCGGCCTCTAGAGTGGCCTAACCCCTTAATGTGAACAAAAAAAAACGTATAGGGATCCGTATTCTTAAGGATCATCTTGTCACAAATAACGTACCTACTTTATTTTTGTTAAATAGATTGTCTTTTTAAGTTTAAACTACACAACTAATGTATAATTGATCTCACAAATGATAATTGATATACCTATTGTAAGCGAGGCCTAAGTGATTTGAGACTGGTTGTAGAAGACTGGTTACGTTTGATTCTAGTGGAATGAGATAAAACTTGCAATATACACGTAATTTAACTTGTAAGTTCAGTTTATGTTGTATATCTATGATTAAGGTCTTAGGCCACAGTAACGGGTATAAAATCATGTGCGAATTTAACATTTTTTTTCGTATGAAAAAGTGATTCACTCATAAAATTAATTACACATCTATTTAGTATGAATATCAAGTTGTCAGAAAATATATATATATTTTTTTCAATGTACAAAATGGCCGACTACTCGAAACTTATCGAAACAGTATTGTTCCAATTGGCATGACAAATAACTTCAACAACTTTCACTCGATTCCCTTCAAATGTAAAAGTTACGTTCGTAATTGCAACTTTGCAGAGAAGTACGTACGGAATTTTTGAATATTCGAAAACTTTTCATTTTATGAGCAGTTTATGAGCAGTTATAACGAAATTTTTTCACTGAAAATTCATTTCTCGAGTTCAAATACCTACAACTTTTCAATAAAACAATATTTTTTTAATTCCGTAAGTACTTCTCTAGGTATTCTAATGTAGATTGACGAGAATTTTTATTTTTTGTTCTAGGTCCAAAATTGTGGATGCTGAATACCACGCCGCGGAGTGCCTAAACAAAAAAGATAACAAAATAAAATATTAGTAGTCGGCCATTTTTTACATTAAAAAAAAAATATATATATATATTTTCTAACAGCTTGATATTCGTACTAAATAGATGTGTAATTAATTTTATGAGTGAATCACTTTTTCATACGAAAAAAACTTGTCAAATTCGCACATGATTTTATACCCGTTACTGTGGCCCAAGGCGTTAAAATATATAAAGGTGTGGTAAACTCGAGCAAATTTTTATTTACATTTTCCTAATTTCCCCAAAATAAATATAATCCCAAAATAGGGGCAAGACGGTCCGGGGGATCATCTTGTCCATACCCTAGGGATCACCTTCAACACCGAGGTGTCCAAGATGATCCTTATGTAAGGTTTTGAAAAAAGGAAATCATTTTATTGAAACCCTAATAAATTGATCATTTCGAATACGCCAATCGTAAGATAGATAAATATGCCAGTAGTAAACGCTTTCAGATCTAAATTATGTTGAATATCTTTGAAATTACGAGCATTCTCCCTTAGGGGGATCATCTCTTACACCTTTCCCCTACTGCTCGGAAACAAATCATCCGTACTGGAACAAATCAAACGCATTGAGTTTTTGCATGAAATTATCCACCGCATTGCTGAAGGATTCAATGAAATATTAATTTTTGAAAAAATGACCGCCGTCAAAGTGAAAGTATCAATTTTCGGTAAAAAAAACTGTCTATTTTCGTTGAAGAAAAATATGCATAAAAAAATGGTAATTATGCAGTATGAGGACTTTTCCGAAAAATGACGAGGACATTTTTTTTTCGCCATGATGTTGTTTGTTCCATTATAGTAAGTGATATTCCGTCGGGGGAGGCTGACATTTCCCATTAATTCCATACTTTATGGGGTTTTGAAGTTTCCAGAAACATGTAATATTTCGACGCCTCGCTAAACAGCTACGTGTTTCCTTATAGATAGTGTATTATCAAGGTAACGATGTATATGTTTTGATTTCGTGACCACAGCTGTCCTGTATCCGGAAACAGGTAATATTGCGACGCCTCTTGTTTGTTGTCCCAAACAAACAAACCCAAACAAACTCCCCAATCCAGGCGTCGAAATATTCAAAAATTCCCTATTTTATCACGTGTTTCCGCGAACTTCAAAACCCCATAACTTTTCGAATCAATGGAAAATGTCAGCCTTCCTCCATGGAATATCACTCAATATAATGGAATAAACAAGTTAAGGGTGAAAAAAAAATGTCCCGTCGTTTTTTCGGAAAAGTACTACATAATTACCAAAAAATTCCTTTTACGTATTTTTTGCGTAAGGGTATATTTTACGTAAGTGCCCCTAGTAAGGGTAATACGTAAAAACCAGCGAAGGTTTGAAACTCAGGAAATAGCAGAAAAATACCAGTGAGAATCTTTTCTAGAGATGGATAGTACTTCTGGATTGTTTCCATTTCCGATTCTGGGATCAATATTCCTCCTGTACGAGAAAATTCTGCAAATCGATGCTACCGATCGCTATCCTGTGCCCCTCTATCTCCCCTCAGACCCGGTCAGCCTCCCGTGCGAGAATGCTGAATCGAGTCGCTTTTATACGACCCTTTGTCCCGGGTATTCTCCGTAAATGGTTATCCAATTTGTTTTCTCGGTGCTTATCGCAAATCGCGTCGTTGCGGGACTTTTGCTCTCTCTCTCTCTCTGGCTCTCTCTCTGTCTCTTGATCTCTTTTAATACTCTCTTGGGCCCTCTGCATACCGCGATATAGCGAATCGACAACACAAACGGTCGTAATTAAACATTTCCCTCGATCCGATCTTTAGCCGCGCATACTACATCGGTTCACATACACACGTCGTACATCTCGTGGCTCCGTCCGCGAAGTGCCACAAGCTGGCGCCAAAATTGGCGTTTTCCTCGTCCCCCCTCGCCCCAAAAGGCACAAAGTTCTGGACGTACTAATAGCATGCGCGGACCGAATCGTCTTTGGGGTGTTCAGTTTTCTCGGGGTGGGGGGCAACAATGCAGAAGTTGGGACGAAATGAAGGAGTGTACGTGTGGAGACCACGGAGAGAGAGAGAGAGGGAGAGAGACTTTGATCTTTTGTATAATGACAGGATACCTCACAGTTTCAACGTTATTCGATAAAAAGGGCCAAGGTCATGAAGAATGTCACATTAGGTACTTTCAAAGATTGCGATAGGCAAAATGATGAAGCTATCATTATGAAAATTCATACCCTAAGACAAGTTAGGCAAAAATTAATTTTATCATCAGTAGTTAGTTAGTTTCTGGAAACAAAAAATCTTTTTTCACCGCCTTAAGGCTTTAGGCCACTCTAGAGGTAGAAAGAATAGGCTTTATGGGGATTTTTTTTTCAGGAAAATTACAAAATAAATCGAGATTACAAATTTTTGGAAAGTGAAAAATTTGCCAAAAACATCGTCAGATAATTGTTAATAACAAATGAACTATGCAATGTAACAAAAAAAATTCTACGTACGTCCATAGACAATGTATTTTTCAAGATATATTCAACACTTCAAGTGAATCGGTTGAAAATTGTCTGAGTTATGTTTCCAGCCAACTGAAAAAATGCAGTTTTGAGATAAACGCTGCACAGCCGCGATTTTGAAATTAATCGCTTTAAAAAAATTATTGTATACGGTCACTGATATGTATGATAAACACCCTCTTTCGTAATCTCGATTTATTTTGTAGTTTTTCTCAGAAAAAAATACATAAAAGGCTATTTTTTTCGGCCTCCAGAGTGACTTAACCCCTTAAGGCGATATACATTTACAGGAAAAAAATAAGCAATATTGAGGGATTTTTTAAACTAAGAAATGATTACTCCACAATTATCAAACTTTAGGTATACTTCAATAGTATATTTAAGTATACAAAACAATTTTTTTAAATGAATCCATCATCAAAATGACGAACCTGTGGCAGAGTGTTACAGCAAGGTCGCCGCAGGAGTTGCGAAACAGCGTGCAGTCTAGCTTCCCGTAGACTTTGATTTGCAAAAATGTTCAAACATTTCTTCAGTTAAAACATGTATAGTTTCTATGTGACGGTAATTAAAATGAAGAAAATGCAAATTTAAGAAAATGGCACGCATTTACAAAAAAATCAACATTTCACGCAATATTTTTGTAAAATGTGGATTAAAAAAGTCGTTTTTTTTCTTCAAATTTTCAAAAACAATTCTCGTCATGTAGAAGGTACCAATATTATCAATATTTCTCCCAAGTTTTAACTCAATCGGCTTAATAGTTTTCGAGTAATTCTGCACGCCAATTTTGATAATGTGGTTTTGTGAAAAAACGCGTTTGAAGTTCATGCCCGCTCCGAATCCGAGCGGTGAGGAACAGCGTTGACGGGCTGTAACGTTTAAAGTTTTTCGAATTTCGCCTTAAAACTTTGGGAAAATATTCTACATATATAGTTCTATCGATTAAAGAAAAAAAAAAGAAATCGATTTTTTGATCGGTGTAAATGTATATCCCGCCTTAAGAGAGTTTGACCATGTCGAGGCCCTGCTGAATCTCTTTTTCGTCCCCAAAAATGTCAAATTCACCCCTATTTTGGCAAAGCCTTTAGGGCGATCAGAAAAAAAGGAGAGAGAGAGAGAGAGAGAGAGAGAGAGAGAGAGAGAGAGAGAGAGAGAGAGAGAGAGAGAGAGAGAGAGAGAGAGAGAGAGAGAGAGAGAGATGGGGGGAGAGAGAGAGAGAGAAGTTGATTGATCGTTGGAATAGAGCTATCGATCAACCAAGGTATAATAAAGCTATCAATCAATGGATCGATAGGTTTATCATGTTTCGGTGGAACTGTGAGGCAAGCTAATGGATACAACAGTAAAAAAACACGGTTTGGAATAACGATCTGATCATAATTGTCATTATGCTAATGACAGTGGCAGCAATGGTGAAAGTACGAGACTGGGATATTAATGATAATGAGAATAATGTGGATAATTACATAAACAATACTAATAAATGACCTAGAAATTGAATTAATCATACTAAGGGCTACACTTACAAGGAAAGGTTGCGAGGTCGATCTCTCCGATTTTGATGAAATTTGGCATGCTTGTAGAATGGGTAGAAATAGGCGACACGGATTTTTTTGTATCTGTGGAACCCGATTTTTAAGGGGTGAAACGCTCCCGCGAAAAAGGAGGTGTTTTTCGTTTTTCGTCGATAACGATATCGTTCTCATCTCCGATGTATAGTACACGAAAAAATAAACATTGTTGCAATTTGACATTTTTTCATATCTCGTAAACGTTATCGGCTAAAAAAGAAAAACACCCCAATTTACGAGGGTGCGTTTCAACCCTTAAAAATCAGGTTCCGCAGATATAAAAAAATACGTGTCGCCTATTTTTACCCATTCTACAAGCATGCCAAATTTCATCGATATCGGAGCGATCGACCTCGCAACCTTTCCTTGTTAGTCGAGATTTTTGGAAATATCGCTTTTTGGTTTTCGACGGATTCTCAAAATATGACACACCAAAACTATTATCTGAAAAGTTAAAGTTCAACCGTTAAAAATTGGGGAAGTCATGCGTGTTTTTTAAACGACGAATTTCAAACGCGTTTTTTCGAAAAAAATACTTTTCTCAAACCAGTGACCACGATATCTCAAAAGTCACTGCGCCGATCAACTTAAAATTTTACAAGCTTCTTTTACATATAAAAAAACGCGCTTGAACACAGGAATTTCTTTTTTCGTTACTCAGTTTTTTTTTATCAACGTAAATATAGCATTTTTTGACAAAAAATCGATACTTTCACATCGAAAAGCGGCTATTTCTTCGAAAATTAATATTTTATTAAATCCTTCGTATAAGCACAAGATAATTTCATGCAAGAACTACATGCGTTTGACTTTTTTCATTTCGGTTGATTTGTTTCCATTTACCATTCCATTTACCACATTCATAAATATCTTTCAATATGAAAATTGTCAAAGATACTCAAAACCATGTACTTTTATATAAAAAAAAAATTGATCACCTACGAATGTTCGGCCAGAAAAAAAATCACGAAAATTCCTCTTTTTTGCGGTCGCGACCTAGATGTAACCCGTTGAGAATAAATATAGTAAAAACGAAGATAGATAGTCAAAATATTAAAAGAATTAAAGGTATAGAATATATAATTAGGCATGGGTGAGAGAGAGAGAGAGAGAGAGAGAGAGAGAGAGAGAGGGAGAGTAAAATGGAGGGAAATAAAATATACAAGCCTATAACTTTTCCACGTTTTATAAAATTCAGTCTCATAAAATATAAAGTGTAAAAAAAACACGGTACCAATGTGTAAAATATAAAGTGTAAAAAAAAACACGGTACAAAAATTCTTAGGGTACACTCAAATAAATGGCAATTTACGTAAGTAACTCCAAAATTTAAATAAAAATCGAAAAAACGAATTCATCCAGTATTTTTTCCACCTCCTCTTTTTTTCCAACTGACCCAAGAACAGCGATGTATCACGTTGGCAAGAAAGTCTTTGCGCTTTATCACCAAAACTAAAATAAAAAAGCAGCCGTGAAACGAACGATTTTGCTGTTGCTTTTTTATTTTATTTTATTTTTGGCGATAAAACGCGAATAATCGCAGGTGGCCTGACATACAAAAAAAACTCCACGTCACGTTCGACAGCCAAAAGTAACGAATCATAAATATGTTCCTCGAACGAGCGCCTCGCGAGTCTGAAATTCCGCGACTACGTCGAGAGCGCAACGATCAGACCTAGATCTCCGTGCAGCGAGTAAAAAATTCAGCAAAAAAAAGAGGAGCGGAAAAAAAATTACGATCGATCAACCGAGGGATTTTTTTTGTGTGACACCAGTTCGAGTCTTATTCCCGAGATTAGAAGCCGCGGCGCAATTAATGCGTCCATTTAAGTGCATACGTCGCGCGCAGTCCGGACGCGGCACTGATACACACAGTGCCGATTTTCCGAGTCATTTTCTCGACGTGGCCACACGTTAAGGGGTCTTCTCACTTTAGACGCTAAAAAGGCTATTTTCATTTATGCTTTTCATAGGTTTATATTATAGATATTGATATAAAAGTTGTTACACTTAATAAATACACTTTCGAAATATATATTTTTTAAATTATTAGGTGTACAACTTAATTCGGTCCGTTTTTTTCTTCTTAAAATACGCAATTATTTGAATGATAAAATGAATTCCAATGCGGTTACGGGGAGGAAATCCAAAATTTTCGAAATGGTGGATCATGACTCCCTGATTAAACGTACTTAGTGAAGATTCTGGAACTTTGATACAAGCCTGAAAAAGCTCAAAAACGAGGTTGCGACTCACATGAGTTTTTGTGTAATGGAAAGTAGGTGAACATTTATCAGTTTCTTTTAGTTTTCAAATCGGTGAGTTTCAAATGAATATATTTTTCAAATCGGTGAGAAATGAATGTTTCTCGATTTCTCTTGATTTTAAATCGAAGGGGATGAAAATTCGTTCATTGCTCTTAGTTTTAAATTTAAGGGGATGGAACATTTCTTGGTAACTCTTGATTTTAAATTGAAGGGGTTGAAAATTCGTTAATTTCTCGTAGATTTAAATTGACGGGGATGAATATATTACTTCATTCTTCTTGATTTTAAACGAGAGGATGAACATGCGTGGACTCCTCTTCATCTATTATATTCATTTATTCAAGTCAATATTTATAGACGAAAATGGTAGCCAAAAAAATTGTAGGTCCGCGCTGTTGATGAAATCTCGGAGATGGATAATCCGAAACAAAAAATCAAAAGATTTTAGATTCAGTATTCTAACCGCTATAGCGCATATCATCCGATTTTTGATATATGCAAAAATAACACAACAGCGGACGTTTTTCGAAAAAACAAAAAAAACGCGTTTTTTTCACCGTTTTCGGTAAAAAAAATAGTAAATATAAAGAAAAA
The DNA here is from genome assembly GCA_963210295.1 of Ophion ellenae. Taxonomy (NCBI): domain Eukaryota; kingdom Metazoa; phylum Arthropoda; class Insecta; order Hymenoptera; family Ichneumonidae; genus Ophion; species Ophion ellenae. The sequence continues at coordinate 41,960,453 of OY723391.1, read as the reverse complement.
TTTAATCCTTGGTATGCGCTATAGCTACAGTTGTAAAGAATATGTGGTTAAAATTTCATTAGGATCGGTTCAGTAGTTTCGTAGGTTTGATCACCAAGCCGTTGAAAAACGTCGATTCGAGAAAAACGCTTTTAAAGTTTGTTTGCGTTACATAAATACATTTAAAAAAATTTATATTACATAAAATACATAAAATACGTAAAAAAATGTTTAAATGTATTTCGAAAGTGTATTTGTTAAGGCGTTACCCCAATTGTAGCGCAAAAAAAGGCCTTTTTCATGAATTTTTTTGAAGAAAACTACAAAACTTTTTTAATCGATCAATATATCATCTTAAAGAACACATCTTGAAGAACTTTCGGTAATTTTTTTATTGAAAAATATTACATTGTTTAGTAGCAAATGGCCGTCAATGAAATAATGTTTTTATATACACGGTTTTCGGTGACCAACATTGCGGCGAAGTGGATCATCTGAAGAAAAAAATGCGGATGGATTTAGTCAAATATAAGTATAAACTAGTCTTTAATCGAAGGATTTTAAAAAATATTCATTTTTCACAAAATGGCGGACAGTCAAAGTTGATGGTTCGATTTTGACGAAAAAAAACGGCCGTTTTTTGGCTATATAATGGCCATTTTTTTTTTGAAAAAAAAATCGAACGATTAAAGACTACATTTTTATGTATTAAATAAGCCTGCAAAATTTCAAGAAGATCGGTTCATTAGTGTTCGAGAAATCTTGGTCACTTCAGAAATGCCATTTTGAGAAAAACGCGTTTAAAGTTTCTCTTTTAACGCTCTTTCAACGCTCATATCTCAGTCAATTTTGTTCGGATCGACTTGAAATTTTCAGGACATATTCTCTGATACTTATACTTCAAAAAAATGCAATAAAAAAAATCGATTTTTTTTCAAAATCGCAAGTGGGGGTAACCCCTTAAGTGTAACAACTTTTATCTCAATATCTATAATATAAACCTATGAAAAGAATGCATGAAAATAGCTTTTTTTAGCGTCTAAAGTGAGAAGACCCCTTAATGGTTCGCCGATCGAGAGTGTCGCGGAACACTTTGCACAACGAGAACTCGATCGCGGCGCACACACGAGACGCGTGTACGGTGATTCTGAGAATTCGCGTGTATTTGCCGACGAAAAAGGATTCTTGCCGTCCATAAAACGGCGGGAGAGCGACGATCGGCCGTAACGAAAGATTATCGATCGTTCATCAACAATGGTGTTGATCTTTACATCGTTGGTACACAACGAACATTCTTTTTTTTTTTCTAAATTTGTTTGATTCTTTATTTTGGTAATTCTTTAGATAAGTGATTTTTCCGGAAAATTAGCCGAAAATTATTGTTTTTTGTTATTTTTTCATTGAGTGGGCTATACATGATGATATTCAGTCGGGGGAAGCTGAAATTCGTCTCCCATAAAAGTTACGGGGGTTTTGAAGTTCGCGGAAACACGTAATAAAATAGGGTATTTTTGAAAATTTCGACGCTTATATTGTGTTTGTTGGGGTTTTTTTAAAAATTCGAAATTATCTTTAACGTTTTTTTGCTCGTAAAAAATTTGTCACTGAAAATTGTTAGCTTCCCGCGACTGAATATCATCATTTATAACCCAATAAATGAGAAAATGGCAAAGAAAAATATTTATCACTTGTCACAAAAAGTCACTTATTTGAATAATTGCCATTATTTTTTACAATTCGAAATTTTTTGGTTGACTCAGGTCGTGGATCTCATATACGGATACGAAAAAATCTTCAAGCGATTTTCGTAGTTTAAGGTTTTTATTACCATTCGACATGTTTTTTGTGGATTTAGCTCATGAATCTCTAATACGGATGCGAAAAAATCTTTGAGTATAAATAGTCTTGAGTATATATAGTCAAATCTTTGAATAAAAAAAGTCGAAAAGATCGACAATTTTTTGCATTTTCTCAAAATATATAGATTCGAGGATATGTCAAAAATGTCAAGTTGAAATATTGAAAATTGACCCAGTTACAGACCATTCAGTGAGAGCAGGTTCCAACGATTTACGAATACCAAAACTTTTAATCGCGTTTTTCTCGAAACTTTTCTCGACCTGGCCGGAATCGTAACTCTAGCTATAATAGTCCGATTTTCAATTTGAAAAAACCTAAATTTTCGCAATTGCAGTAGCTATCGTTGTACGTAGTCTTTTCCTATATTTAGTATTTTTTAAACCCTCGGAAATAAGTAAAAATTTCTCCAAAAGTAAACTATTTTTTTAAACATCCGTCATTTTTGGAATTTTTTTTTTTGCGAAAAGCGACTGCGTACAGCGGGAACGACGTTTATATGGATTAGAAAACTTTTTCATTTTCATTTTTCAGACCGACTATTGTCAAGTTATCGGCCGATGGACCAAATTTTTTTATGCACATGCTCTATTATACCTAAACAACGTTATTAAATTTCATTTTTTCAAATAAAAAAATTACACGAATTAATTTCAATATATGCTTAATAAAATATCATTTTTTCCAAGTCCCAAATACATAATCTAGTAGACAAAAAAAATCGGAAAAAACGACCTTTTTGGTCCGTAATGTCCTCCCTCAAATCAAGAAAAAAGTGTGAGCAGTTGAAAACAAAAAACCGCTGCCTTCCAACGATGCAAACTTTCGCCAAAAGCCGCCATTACCGGCGACTTTTTTCATTGTTATTATCACTATTATTTTCGATATTTTTCCTCATTATTATTGCCATTATTATGATTATCATTATCATTAATGATTTCAAATTAATTCTCAAAATTCTCTTCTCCGTATGATCTTGTTTTTTTTTCTCTCGTCGTCTGTACAACGAGCGATACAAAAGTGATCGACTATGGCACCGGAAGTGGAGAAAAAGAAACTTCCCCGTCGCGGTCACCGTTCGCGCGCCATTGTTCTCGAAAATCCACCCGGAAATGACGGCAAAATAGATTCAAGTACGAGCACCTCGTCAATTATGTACATTATTCTGTTCCAGTTTGACGCGCGGTGCTGCCTCGCTTTCGCATACTTAATGCGAAAGAACAAAAAAAAACGAAGAAAAAAACAGAAATCAGGAGAATTTTAGCATTTTAGATTTACCTTGATGTCCAAATGAGCGATGTTTCTCTCGTGGAGGTAGGCAAGTCCTTCCACCAGTTGTTTAACAAAGTGAACGACGTCACCCTCGAGTGGCACCAAGTCGCCGTCTATGAGAGTCTGCAGGTCTCCACCGGGTGCGCTGTGACATTAAAAAATGTAAAAAAACATATATATATATATATATATATATATATATATATATATATATATATATATATATATATATATATATATATATAGAGAGAGAGAGAGAGAGAGAGAGAGAGAGTCGTAGAAGTCCTTTGTCACGATACCGCAGCAGATTCGTTGTCATGAATAATCACATTGCCTCACGAGCACACGACTTAATTTTCCTTTTTTTCTTCTACTTTTGTCTTTTTCTCTATGTCGCTCTCGTGTGACTAATCATTAAAATATGATATATACAGCGTGACAATTGTAAGGTAGCCATGTGTTTTTCAAGAGCCTCCCGCGAAGATTTTGCGAGATCGAAAAATATGATTTTCAATGGTTCTTCAAGGCTTTTTCAAAAAAATATAAAAAAATGTAGCGAATTTTTGCGTTGAGTAGTATATGCCAGAAAAAATTGGGCAACCTGGCAAAAAATAAAAATTCCATTTTTATGTGGGTTCATCGCTTTTCCGACATAAAAAGGAAGTTTTTTTGATTATTAGTATCTTACGTATCGCTCCAAAAACCAACAATTATCTGACGATTTTTTAGGCGAATTTTTGGAAAGTAAAAAATTTTCCTAAAAAATCGTCAGATTATTGTTAATAACAAATGAACTATGCAATATAACAACAACAAAAAATCCTACGTACTTCCATAGACAATGTATTTTTCAAGATATATTCAACCTTTAAAGTGAATCAGTTGAAAATTGTCCGAGTTATGTTTCCGGCCAACTTAGAAAATGCAGTTTTGAGATAAACGCTGCACAGCCACCATTTTGAAATTAATCGCTTAAAAAAAATTATTGTATACCGTCACTGATATGTATGATAAACACCCGTTTTTGTAATCTCGATTTATTTGGTAGTTTTTCTGGGAAAAAATCTGGTTTTTTTGGAAAAAAATCCCCAAAAAGCCTATTTTCCGGCCTCTAGAGTGGCCTAACCCCTTAATATGATTTTTTTTTCTCGTTCCCAAAATCTCCGTACCAGGATCTTAAACATATGACCACCTTATAATTGTCACCCTGTAAATGTAGACATACTTACAATTCCATGACAAGTATGATCTCCTTTGGTGTCTCGTAAACGTCGTGTAGACGCACAACTCGGGGTGATTGCGAGCAAAGCGAGAGCAGGGCTATCTCGTGACGCAGCTCGGCACTGCAATCGGTATTGAAGCGATTTCGCGATGAGTACTTCGCCGCGTAAAGGGTCCCCGTGGAACGCGAACGGCATCGATACACCCTTGCCCATTGACCACTGCAAAATAAACGATCGGTTTAAAATTAATCATTATTAATCATTAATCTATTAAATTAAATTAATTAAATTAAACTATTAAATTAAAACCAACGATAGGTTTGAAAAAAAAAACGTTGAGGAGCTTTCTCATTAAATTAAACTATTAAATTAAAACCAACGATAGGTTTGAAAAAACGTTGAGGCGCTTTCTCAGCCAGATGTACTGGTAGCTCAAGGCCTTATATACGCGAAACATTTCAAAATTTTTCATTTTTATTTTTTATTTTTGATGCCATTAGCCTGAACGGTTAGGAATATTTTAAGCTTTACAGAATTGGAAAAATCCAAAAATTGTTAAAGTTAAGGAATGTAGAGGTTCAGATCGCTTTGAAATTTTTACAACATCTTCTTGGTATCATCACCTATCGTGTGAACCACAGAAACAAAAATTTCAATGACACAAAAAAATATGAAAAAATAAAATAGCGACAGAAAAGTGAGTAAAAAAATTTTGAGTTTCGAATTTTTAATATGATAATTTTTGAAAATAATATTGTTGGTTCACACTAAAGATACATTCGTTATGCAATTATAAAGATGTTAATTTTTTTTCAGCCACCCACATCGATGCCGAAAACTTTCACCATCAACGCGCGCGCAAAAAAATACATTGCTTTATTATGTTATATCTCCGCAATCTGTTGATATTTTTTTTACATATACTTAAGCATGTGCATAAATGATCTGTAAAGAAATGTTGTCAATATATGCGTCATTTTTTTTTACCGCGTCTAGAAAAGTACCTTCGAAAATCGGCGAAATCGCGTATATAAGGCCTCAATGTTGGTGTAAGAGTTTCAAGATTTACTTTTTCTGGTAATTATATAGTTTAGGGACTTTTCCTAAATATGGTGCTAAAATGTACTTTTTGCAATTTTTAACTATAAAACAACATAAATAATGGTGTTATGTCGGGGGAACCCATATTTTTGACTACGAATTGTTTTTTGAATTGAAAAATGAATTTTCAAAATTTCAATTTTCGTACGATATTTCAGGTGAAATTCCTAATGAGTGTTCGAGCCGTTACTTCTGAATCTTTATTTACATCGCTGTCACATATTGTTTTTTATGTGTGTAACGTTTATTTACATCGCCGTTATATATTGTGTGTTGTGTGTTTATTTGGGCTCAAATGTATTCTTTTTTTCGAAAAAAATCCAGAAAAAAATCTGGAACCTATAAACCCGTCGCCCCCCAACATAACATTATTTACACCACAAAAGAGCGATAATTCAAACGATTGTAATTCACACAATCGTGAGTTCGGCACGAATCGTTCGAATCTTTTGGAACCCATCAATCATCAAGAAAATCGCTGACTTCCAAATGACGATAAAAAAAACGTCACATCATGGGCGTTGAAGTTTCCATCGTTGGAATGTAATGACAGTTCTTTTTTTTTTATTTCTTCATCTTTATTATATTTCAAATTTTTCCTGTGACTTGGACATCTCCAATGGAGATAACGAAAAATGGTTCGAGTTATTTTCGTGCCCTGAATGGGTGAAAAAATGTAAGCAATTAAAGGACCTGAACTGAACGTCGAGACGACTGGTGATGATGACAATGAAGTTTGCATCGTTGGAATGCAACGGGGTTTTAATTTTTTCAGGCGAGCAACCAGTTTGGATGACTCAAAAGAGCGATTTCTTTGAATTTCATGAATTTTTAGTAAAACTATTTGCTGATTAACCGGTAAGCAGTATAAGTAATTCATTACTGCCTCGAATTGTTTGTTTTCGGTAATTTTTTTCAAATGCGTTTTTCTCGAAACTTACTTTCAATTTGTGTACACTCTAGCGCAAAAAGTTTCCAGCCTATAATTTTATACAGTAATGGTTAGTTTTTTTATATAATTACGCTCTATATGAACCTAAATTTGGGGTAATATCATTGTTTGAAGTATATTTTTTATAGAAAAAAAGTGACAAAATAATGGCAAAAATTATACCCTTTTGTTTAAACACCCCTGAAAAATGCAATTTTTGATCAGAGTTAAGTTCATATAGAAGGAAAGCATGTTCTCAAAGTAACCTTCAAATCGTATTGATTTCCGATGAAAACTATGGCCTCCAGAGTGTACACAAACAGCAAAGTCTGATGACGACCCTCGATGGGCGGCAGATTATATGACTCATATTTTCAGAGGAAATGCTTGGAAAAAAATATATTTGTTTGAAAAAAATGTATCATAATATTCCCAAAGTTTGAATAAATTCTATTCATTCATACCTTGTCAACAAAAATCATGAAAATCACGAAAAAAAACGTTTTCCTAAACCGGTTTCCCGCCTTAATTGCTGATATTTTTTGGCTGATTGGGACTACGAAAATCACTCAAAAGTTTTTTCGAATCCGTATGAGAGATCTACGACTCAAATCCACAAAAAATGGACTCCCAATAAAAATAAGGAAATAAATTAAGAATTTTTGTAGCATCCCAACGATGTCATCATGTTACTAGTCATGGGGCAGTGTGATGAGAATAATAAATTACTCTTATCAATTCATTACTAAATCACTCAAAAGTTTTTTCGAATCCGTATGAGAGGCCTACGACCTAAATCCACAAGAAATGGACTCCCAATAAAAATAAGGAAATAAATTAAGATTTTTTGTAGCATCCCAACGATGTCATCGTGTCGAAACTTCATCATGTCACTAGCCATGGGGCAGTGTGATAAGAATAATAAACTACTCTTATCAATTCACTACTAAATCTGTCTGAATTTCTCTAAAAAAAGTGTGATGAGAATAATAAATTACTCTTATCAATTCATTAATAAACAAATGATAAACTACTCTTATCAATTCACTACCGAATTTGTCTGAATTTCTCTAAAAAAAGTGTGATGAGAATAATAAATTACTCTTATCAATTCATTACTAAATCACTCAAAAGTTTTTTCGAATCCGTATGAGAGATCTACGTCCTAAATCCACAAGAAATGGACTCCTAATAAAAATAAGGAAATAAATTAAGATTTTTTGTAGCATCCCAACGATGTCATCGTGTCGAAACTTCATCATGTCACTAGCCATGGGGCAGTGTGATAAGAATAATAAACTACTCTTATCAATTCACTACTAAATCTGTCTGAATTTTCTCTAAAAAAAAATTGGTGCCGATTCTCTTCGAATATTAACTGGGAAAGTGATGTCAAGATTTACTCGCAGCTTTGTTTTTACCGAAAGATGCTCGATGACATAATTATGAGGAACTTTTTTTTACGCGACACCCATTCACGTGGTCGATTCCGTCATAGCGTTAGATGCGAATCCATATGGTGTGTTCATCTCGTCGTGGTGACGGGGAAAAGGTATGCTCAAAACGGAAACGCGAGGATGTTCGACGATTGATGGATGCGTCTGGGCGGGAACCTCGGCGAGGGCACGTGGGAAATGGTGAATCGATCGATACATCGTTTGGGACTCAAGAATGATTCGACACATGTATATATGTATGTACA
>OY723391.1:41849888-41947388 GCA_963210295.1 Ophion ellenae | reverse complement strand
GGACTTTTACTAAACTGAAATTTTAGCATGTAGTAGGCCATGATCTGACCTATCGACAGTTGCAGGATTATCGATTCATAACAGGACACCCTGTATATAGGATTTTTAGGATTAAATTCTCTTGTTGCAGGTTCGATTTTGGTAATTCTTGGGCTCGTGAAGATATACAGGGTCGCTGGAAAATTGACGTCCAAGAGCAAAATCTCGATGCTTCGTATCGATACCTATCCGAATCATCACCATGAATGTTCTGCGATCTTTTTCAGCTTTGGAGCAAAAAGCATTTTTCAATATTTCTCTTTTGTGTATGTACTTTCCTAGTGATTTTTTTACTTGCGTTATCATTTTGAAGCGCACTGGTAAGCAATACATGAATGAACAACTGAACACTAACGTAAATGCCTTGGATCCTGAACAAAAGTTTAAAAAATCGTTAGGAGAGGATCAGTCACTAAAGTTCAGATGATAAAAAATACTCATATTAGTCTAAATGGCTACCAATTTTTTTTAAACAGTTCCAAGAGGGAAGTACATGCACAAAAGAGAAAAAATAAAAACCTATGCTACAGGAAATCTTGAAAAATGAATTTAAAAATGGTTTCTTCTTGAGAAAAGAAAAAGATCGTAGAACATCGATGGGGTTGATTCGGGTAGGTATTGATACGAGACATCTAGATTTTCCTTTTAGGCATCACTTTTCGGGCCACCCTGTATATGTGTATATATATATATATATATATATATATATATATATATATATATATATATATAAGCTCAAGAGTCGTCAAAAACGTTCCTCCAACCAGAGGATTTAATCCTTTAACACGATCAATGAGTACGAACCTTATATATATATATATATATATATATTGATTATGTGTGTGCGTGTGTGTTTGTGTGTGTATAAAAGCGCGGTCTACCCATTTATTTCCGTTTCACATGACTTTTGCTCGCTTGTCACTATATTTTAATACGATTTATCGTTACGCTTTATTTACAACAATGTCTGCCTATATTGATATATATTTTGGTTAATTATGTATGTAGATATATATATATATATATATATATATATATATATATATATATATATATATATATATATATATATATATATATATATATATATGTATGTATATGGGTATGGACGGGTATATATACATCAGTAATACGTGTAGATAATTAAGCTCGGTTTCACAAGTAGCTGCGGTTCTTGCGGTACCGTGTGATCGATCCTCGCGGTCCAGATTATTTATACTTCAACTAATTCCGTATATAACGAGCCGCGGTGCTGTTTATTTCTAAAAAAAGAAATTCGATTCCCTCTATGTACGGAGGCGAGGTAGAGAATAAAAAAACAGGAGCGGCAATTAGCAGCGGTGATTTTTAACCACCTTAACGAACGTTTAAAAGAAATTAAATGGGGAAGATTGAGCGAGGGTCTGATTTTTCTTTCCATGCTGACATCGATTTGTTGGGAAACCATATATGTATTGCTCTTTCATTTTATTGAGTGACCTTTTTTTTTATTTAAATGTATACATTATATTGTATTTGATTATATATTTTATATTTATTGAAGTTGATCGTACGTTAAATATACTTTTTCTTTTTTTATTTACATATATTTACTTTATTTTCTTGTACATTAAATATATTCCGTTTTTTATTTTTATTTTATATTTTCCTTAAATTTATATATATATATATTTTACATGCAGTTTGGTGTAAAAAATCTTGCGATACTTGAAATATGTATTCATTTTTCAGCGAACGATGAGAAACGTCGTTTTATCCAGATCATTATTATAATCGTTCAATTCTGCACGCACGTGATTGCGTATGATCAACTGAGGGGAAAAAAGTCAAGTATCAATGAATACGAGAGTGAAGGGTGTGTCTCGCAATTTCGTCACATTGTTAAAACTTCTATCCGCACGTGTAATTGACATAATCATTATTGCAGCTCGCACAAGCTCGAGATTTATGATCGTACACACCGTGGAATTACGTTGAAACTCACTGCGACTTTTTGCCGGTCAACCACGTCGCCGAGTAACGAGGAATTGCCGTGCAACGTTGAGACACTGAATTGTACCTAACAGAAGGGAAAAACCCTTTCAACGATTGAATAATAATCTATTACATAATTGTGTCACGTAAAACGTAATTGAGCATCGTGGCCAATATTATAATTGACATTCCTTGCTTTGTTTGGGTTTATAAATCATTTATAATTTGTAGCCAATTTTATAATTGACATTCGTTGATTTGTTTCGGTTACTTTGGGTTGACAATCAATTTTAGTTTATGTCTACAGTTTATCATTAACATTGGTTGATATGTTTGCGTCAATTTTACGTCATAGTCATTTTTATAATTTACGACGTTTGATTTCTTTTGGTTTGTATGGGTTTACCCTCAATTTTAGTTTATAGTCATTTTCATAATTGACAATGGTTGATTTATTTCGGTTCGTTACAGTTTACGCTCAATTTTAGTCTGTGGCAATTTTATAATTGACATTCGTCGATTTGTGTGGGTTAGTTTGGGTTCACAGTCAATTTTAGTTAATATCTAATTTTATCTTTAACATCGATTGATACGTTTGGCCTCGTTCGCGTCAATTTTACTCTATAGTTCTTTTTATAATTGATAATGTTTGATTTGTTTGGGTTTACACTCAACTTTAGTGTGTGGCTAATTTTATAATCGACATGCGTCGATACGTCGAAGTTTCTTTGGGTAATTGTTACTTTACAGTCAATTTTATTATTGGAAACGAATCATTCGTTTTTATTCGTTTCGATTATGGCTCAATTTTGGGGTATAGCCAATTCTATCATTGACATTCGTCAACATGTCCATGTTTCTTTGGGACAATGTTACTTTATAGTCAATTTTATAATTGACAATGAATTATTTGTTTTTATTTGTTTCGATTCGCGCTCAATTTGAGTGTGTGGCCAAATTTATAATTGTCATTCGTCGATAGGTTCAAGTTTCTTTGGGTAATTGTTACTTTATAGTCATATTTATTATTGGAAACGAATTATTTGTTTTTATTTGTTTCGATTATGGTTCAATTTTGGGGGATAGTTAATTTTATCATTGACATTCGTCAACATGTCCAAGTTTCTTTGGGACAATGTTACTGTATAGTCAATTTTATAATTGACAATGAATCATTTGTTTTTATTTGTTTAGATTACCGCTCAATTTTAGTGTGTGGCCAATTTTATAATTGTCATTCGTCGATACGTTTGAGTTTCTTCAGGTCAATTTTACTTTATAGTCAATTTTATAATTGACAATGAATTATTTGTTTTTATTTGTTTCGATTAACGCTCAATTCTAGTGTATGGCCAATTTTATATTTGTCATTCTTCGATACGTTTCAGTTTCTTCAGGTCAATTTTACTTTATAGTGAATTTTATAATAAATAATGATCATTTGTTTATATTTGTTTCTATCAGCGCTCAATTGTAGTTTATGGCCAATTTTATATTTGTCATTCGTCGATACGTTTGAGTTTTTTTGGGTCAATTTTACTTTATCGTTAATTTGACAATTTTCATTCGTTGACACTCAATTGCATAGCTCGAAGTCGAAAATAAAATTTAATACCTCATTTCATAATTCTTCTCTCTCTCTCTCTCTCTCTCTCGTAAATTAACAATTAAAATCAGTAACAAAATACACGATATCACTTGCGAGCAGTGTATCGAGACTGCTGCGCCTCATAATGTAGAACGTTCGCGTTACTCCTCGATGAACGAAGTTCAACGAATCGGCGAATTTATACGTAGGTATAATAACGAACAGGTATCGCAACGTGATAAATTTCTTGTACGTTGTGCCGGCCTAGATGTCCACCCTGGATAGACAATATAATGGCGCCACCGAGACCTCTCGCGAATGATCACATTTATGTGTCAGCCAGAGTGCATGTGTGTGTGTTCGTGTGTCAGGCATCGAATGGGTTGAGCCCGCGATTAAATCAACTTCATTAGAGTTGCAAAAACTTTGTGTGGCAATTGTGCGCTATTGATGTTCATTTATATATATATATATATATATATATATATATATATATATATATATATATATATATATACATATATCGATATGAATCACTACTGAGTTTAACGAGAGAGTTATCAATACACGCAAAAACACACATATTAAAATTTGCATTAACATAACCATGAATATGAAACGAGCTAAGTTCACATTATCGGCGAGCTACGGCAGTCGTGCACAACGCGTGGAGCAACGAGCGTTACGTCGTACGACAGCTTCTCGCACCGTAAAATCCTAACTTACGCGATATGAACACCGGGAGTAGGCTTTATATATATATGTGTGTGTGTGTGTGTGTGTGTGTGTGCGTAGAAATAATAAAATCACTCGTCTTACTTTCCACTCTTCGTGCCATTATTAACTTGTATATTCGATAATTTCATAGGAGCAGCATATAGGCTCGCGCCAATCGTGAACGTAACGCGCGCCACTTATTGCAACTGTGCACAGAACACGTTTGCAATTTATGAATTATTACAGATATACTAAGTAAATAGTGATGAAAAAGAATCGAAATACACGCAGTCTCTGTCATTTTTCCTGGTGGGATTTTGTTGGATTTTTATTTTCCTATTGAATACGTACAGGGTGTCCCTCTCATGTCTGCCACCCGAAATAACTCGGTAATTATCGACGTCACAAAATAATGTTCCAGACAAAAGTTGTACGGTGTGAAGGGGGCCATCAAATGCGACCATTTTTTATTTCGGTGGAGGCGCTGACGCACAGTGACGGTCACCTCCACTTTTTTAAATGGAATGGTACATTTTTTTCAACCATCTACTGGAGCATCTGAAGCCGCAAAAAAAACATTAGAGGGTCAAAGTCGTTCAAGGTCTTTTCGAATATTTATTAACATGAAATACAAATCTAAATATCTCGGATCACTACTAAATATTTGGTATTGATCCGAGATATTTATATTTGTATCATTGATAGTGACCTTGAATGACCTTGAACGACTTTGACCCCCTAATGTTGTTTATGCGGCTTGAGGTCCTCCACAAGATGGTTGAAAAAAATGTACCATTCCATTTGAAAAAGTGAAGGTGACCTTCACTGTGCGTCAGCGCTTCCACCGAAATAAAAAAAATTGGTCGCATTTGATGGCCTCCTTCACACCATACAACTTTTGTCTGGAACATTTTTTTGTGACGTCGATAATTACCGAGCTGTTTCGGGTGGCAGAGATAAGAGGGACACCCTGTGTATATATGTATACACAGGGTGTATATATATACATATATATATATATATATATATATATATATACACACAGGGTGTCCCTGTGTTAAGAAGAAAATGACGAGATAACATTTAGAGTCGGTTTTTTTAGTGTAATTATCGATTTAGTTAACGGTCTCGTTTCACGAGTTTGCGAAATTGTCGTAAATTTTTCCCAGTCATATCACGTCAGGACACTAGATCATTGTTTGTATACAAATAGAAATATATTTATACCGGGTATCCCATTTTTATTTTACACCTGATTTATCTCGAAAAATACTGTACCGATCAAATATTGAGTATGATAAAACTTTTACGGTTGAAAGGGGGACGTTAAAATAAAACTTTTAAGATCCAACATTCAAAATGGCGACGTTAAGACGACCGATGTTTCTTTTTTAAACGGGATCGTGAATTTTTTTTGCACCGAAACATTTATCGGATAAAAATTAACAACTTTTGTAGGAAAAGTTTTGCGATAACGTTCATCATTTTTTGGTTGGAATACCATTTTTGACCATTTTAGCGCTATCCAGAATGTACGACGAGGAGGTAAAGTTCTCAACATCTTTAGTGCACGTGCGTGTTGGTGTGAGGTAGTTTGCGGTTGTTTGGGTTTGTTTGATAACCCAAACAAGGATTCGGCTAAAAATGGTGTTCTTGCCTAAACATTATGAACATCATAAAAAGAACTTACCAAAATTATTAGTTCGACGTGATAAATGTTTTGGAGAAAAAATGCATGAACGCATTTTTTTAAACGTGTCGGCCACTTTAACCTCACCATTTTGAATTTTGGACCAAAAAAGATTTCTCTTCCAACGCCTCCCTTTGAATCTTACAAGTTTTGTTATACTCAATACTTGATCGAAGCAGAATTTTCCGAGATAAATCGGGTGTAAGATTAAAATGGGACACCCGATATATACAGGGTGTCCCAGAACTAAATGCGTTCCCTGAAATGGGGGGTTGGGGGTTAAATTTTGAGTCGTTTGATATAAGCATGTGTGGGTATCAGATCAAGCCCTGAATTATTATTTATTTTTAAAGGCGCGCCAATCAGGTGCGTCCGATTAGCCGGGGTACGTCGGTGAGCGATAGGCGCGTGTGTAGCGCCTGTAGGTGCGGTACTCCCGCCAGGCACGACTAAATAAATACTTTCTATATGGATACATGAGGTATTTATTTTGAGAGAAATTAATAAAATTACAAAATTAATGTTAAGTATCTATCTACGATCTCTCTCTCTCTCTCTCTCTCTCTCTCTCTCTCTCTCTCTCTCTCTCTCTCTCCCTTTGTCTTCTATATATAAAAGGCAAAGTCCTGACTGACTGACTCGTCATCGCCCAACCTAAACCGCTAAAGGTAGAAACGTGAAATTTGGAGAGGGTGTTGATTTTAAATTGAAGCCACCGTTTAAGAAGGGATGTCTCGAATTTCAACACCTAAAGGGGTGAAAGTGGGTGGCAATGTTTGTATGGGAAATAATATTTTTATGGTCATATTTACATGAAAGTTGGTATTAATGCTCTGTGACACAATCAATAAAACACGTATTTCGGCGTTTTTCAAAATTCAACCCTTAGGGGATGAAAGGGACTGGTAAAATTTGTACGGGAAATACATAAAAAAAACAAACTCCTGACTGACTGACTGACTCATCATCGCTCCGCTTAAACCGCTGAATGTAGAAACGTGAAATTTGAAGGGCATGTTGTTTTCATCATTTAGGCACCATTTGAGAAGGGAATTTTCGAAATTCAACCCTTAAGGGGAGAAAAGAGGTGGCAAAGTTTGTATGGAAATTATGGTATTCGTGCTTCTTGAGACAATTAATGAAATATGTATTACAGCGTTTTCAGAAATTCAACCCCTAAGGGGAGAAAAGGGGTGGCAAAATTTGTATGTAAAATAAATAAAAATCTGGTCCAAAGATTTACTTGAAACTTAGTATTAATGCTCTTCAACACAATTAATAAAATACGAATTTCAGCGTTTTTCCGAAATTCAGCCCCTAAATGAAAGGGGGTGGCAAAGTTGGTACGAAAAAAGGTGTTAAATTTACTTGGAACTTTGTATAACTTTAATCCTTAAGGGGAAAAGGGGATAGGAAAGTTTGTATGGTAAAATAAATATTTGGTCAGATTTACTTGAAACTTAGTATCAATGTTCTTCAACACAATTCTACGTGTTCCTTAATAAAACCTTCCAGGAGCACATTTCATTAAGGGATAACACCACCCTAGCATGGTGTTATCCCTTACGGTGCAGACATCACAGATTAAAGGTAAACAAAAATTTCTCTCGTATGGCGCAGGCATCCCGGATTAGAGCTAAAACGAAATTTTCTCAGGTTCAAGTACTCATAAAACTTAAAACGCGTTTTTCTTTAAATCACTTGTTTTCAAACTGGGCGGAAACGCTGCTCTAAAGCCGTTCGATGAATTGCTTTGAAATTTTCACTGTAGCTCCACAATCACATTCTCTAAAGAAGTACATAGCCGTTTTTCGATTGAATGCAAATTTTTTCTTTATAACAAATTACTGCAAATTTTTTTGCCGAAAAAATGAAAAAATTTACAAACTTCTACCATTTTCGCAAAAAAATGATTTAAAAAAAAACCCCCCATGTACTTCTCTAGCCAATGACGTATAGATTAAGAAAAAAATATTTTTTTCGTTCTAGCTCTTATGCTTTCGGAGTTCCACGTCCGCCCGTGGAGGTATCGAGAAAAAAGGCGTCCTTGAAGACTGGCTTTGTCGCCGCCATTTTTTTATCAAAAAAGCAATACATTTTTTTGTTTACATACTTCAATATGTGTTTCATAAACCGTGAAAAAAGAAACCCGATTTCTTTACAATATTCTAAAAAAAAATTATCAAGTTTAGGCCTTTTTTGCTGACTCTAGAGTGGTGTTACCCCTTAAGGAGCACTCGACACAAATCTGCGCGAGGGAACCCGCGGGCGAAAAGCTAATATACATATATATATTATATACATATATATAATATATATGTATAATATATATATATATATATATATATATATATATATATATATATATATATATATATATATATATATATATATATATATATATATATATATATATATATACAATAGGTGTTGAAGGAGCGCGTCGAGAGTCATTATTCATTCAATTACCGTCGCGCGTCTTACAGTGACTTTACACGCGGCATCGCGGAGGGAGACGTACATGCGCGATGTATGCTTTGCTTACTTAATAGCGAGACCGTTAACCCTGTTCGACCTGATGGGTGGACGCGTCACGCTCCTTGTCCGCCTCGCGTCCATCGGCGACCAGTAATTATTGCGGATCTAGTTTACCGCCCGGCAATTAATCGTTACAATAAATATGATTAATGTCTGACCCACCGGCCGCCCGAGGCTCAATCGCATCGTATAGTCGTCTGTTTGTGCGTACGTAACGAGACGAGTATAACACGTGTTTTATGTCTCGCAACGACAGCCTTTTTACCCCCACCCCTCACTCTGTCCTGGTTCGTTGCTAGAAGCGTTTTACCGTGACGAGTAAATGTTGAACACCGCGCGCTAATTAATCTCTCGTTTCATCTACTCCCTATACAGCTATCCGACTGTTTGCTCGCGAGTCAAACCCGCCATTATTTTCTATGCACTTGACAATATAAGAACATCGTATATTGCTGTATACAGGGTGGCACACGGACCGTCACAATTTTTTGGGGGATTGGGGAAGTCGTTTGCTAATTTTTTCATCCTTGGACCCTATGTCCTAAGTGTCACGGTAATTAAGATATGATTTTTGCACTTGACAATATAAGAATATCGTATATTGCTGTATACAGGGTGGCACACGGACCGTCACAATTTTTTGGGGGATTGGGGGAGTCGTTTGCTACTTTTTTCACCCTTGGACTCTATGTCGTAAGTGTCACGGTAATCAAGATATGATTTTTTTCCGTTTTTTTTAATTACCCAAAATATCGCCTTTAAATCGTCATAACTTTTTTGTTCGTGGTTGTGATAGCACGAAATAACTGTTGTATTCTGCAATGTATTTTTATTATAAATAAATCATTATTCGATACAATTGGCTTCAAGAAAATGACTTTCGAAGTCTTAAAAATGCATGAACGGACGAAAAATGTCAACTTATAAATTCATTATAAAAGAAAACTAAAAGCTATTTTGAACTTGGCTTTGTTTTAAAAAGTTCCCTAGTTTATACCCTTTCCAACGGTATGCTACATGTCATGGAAATGATTAATTATGTGGTCAAAATAAAGAGAATAAGTTTTTTTTCATAATGAATTTAGGAGTTGAAGTTTTTTATACTTTTACACGTTTTTAAGACTGGAAGCTCGACAGTCACTTTCTTGAAACCAATTGTATCAAATAATGATGTATTTATAATAAACATACATGGCAGAATACAACAAATGTTACTTCGTGCTATTACAACCACAAATAAAAAAGTTATGACGATTTAAAGGCAAAGTTTGGGGTTAAGAAAAATCATAACCCTATTACTGTGACACCTAGGACATAGGATCTAAGGGTGAAAACATTAGCAAATGACGCCCCAATCCCCCAAAAAAATGTGTCGTTCCATGCGATAAAATACCCTGTACATGCATGTATGTATGTATATGAGTGTTAAGTATAAATATCATTAGGCCGGCGAGTTTTTTACCAATTAGGAAATAGTTGTTATTATAATTGAGGGGGGAAATCCCTTTATAGGGTTAAGAAGAGCTCATGGCCGAAAATAAACTTCACGAGGAAGCTAAGGGACTGCTTTATGGCCCCGAAGTCGAAGATTAATCGGTAGATCATTTAGTCACAACATTTTTAAGGGAGGCGATTTCTTTAAGCGAGAAAAAAATCGGCTGATTTTCATTCTTTTTTTTTTAAAGGACAGACTTCTTCGCCATTTTTTAGACTTAGGGTATGTTTTGTTTATTGGTTATTACATGGAATTTTGTTAATTTATTATTAGTCTCTAAAAATGGCGGAGGTATGGCACGGCCTACTAAACTCCATTTTCAAAACTGGCGTAACATGTAGCTTGAAACGTAATCGATCGATTCCAATGAAATTTCGTATAAATCTTTCTAACCGTATTGTCTAAAAGAAGACCCTAAATATTTTTTTTAATAAAAAAGTATCTTTTTATTGCAAAATGTAGGCATTTTGTTCGGTAAATCCAATCTCTTTTTTCAAAGTGTACCATTTCATCGATTTTTAACATGTCCCACTTTTTCTTGGTTCATATTTTGAGTATGTTAATGAAAGAAAAATATTCTTTGGTTTTTTTTCAGGTTAAGCCCGCCGACGCTACGTGTCACGCCGTCTGATTAATTTTAAAAAAAATACCATGTAACAGCCAAAGCAGTAATAAAACATACCCTAAGTCTCAAAAAAGGTGATGAAATCTTTACTTTAAGAAAATCATGTACATCAGCAATTTTTTCCTCTCCTAAAGTTATTTCCGCCTTCAAGATAGTTGAAAAAAATGTACGATTCCATTATAAAAAGTGGAGGTGACCTTCACTGTGCGACAGCGCCTCCGCAGAAAAAAAATGGTCGCATTTGATGCCCCCCTTAACGCCGTACAACTTTTGTCTGGAACATTTTTTTGTGACGTCGATAATTACAGAGTTTTTTCGGGTGGCAGAGATAAGAGGGACACCCTGTATACATCCGCATATATATATATATATATATATATATATATATATATATATGTATATCCTGAGTTCCAACGTATACCCTTGTGTATTTTTATGTATTACCCTTCCGCATCAAGCCTCTTCATATCACCCCCTACCTGCACTTTGCTAATTTAATATAACGTTCCGTTCCGTTCACAGCCGTCTTAACCCTTAATAGTCACACTAGGTCCACGGGACCCAAACAAATTATTTTGATGCCGTACAACTTTTTTTTTCCTATAAAACATACATTTTTTTATATGCGTAAGCTTTTCATTCTTTCCTCCTAAATCGTACCTGCGTTGGATGAAATAAATATACTTTTTGATAAGTCCACAGAAACCGCTATGTCTATTTCAAAGTACATTGTTTCCAGATTATAAGACCATTTTGTTGTCAATAATTACAAGAGTTACAGCAATTTTTGTTAAAAAAAAATTATTTTGCACGTTTTTTTTTTTGCATATTTAACATATAAATTTCGATTTCTAACCAATATCCTTGTATTGAACAAGGTTTAAATTTTACCTCACTATTTTTGTTCATATCGCTCAATGCATTATTTCATGATTTATAAGAATTTAAAAACGCCCGGGTCCATGGACCCAGTATGGCTATAACGTGATTCTAGCTAAGTGTGACTACTAAGGGTTAAGCTGCACTATACTGAATTTGCCGAGGGTACAGGGAAATTGTGGAAAACCCGTACCAGAATAGATGGCCCTATGCTACTGCTGATTCTCTGGTGCATAGACTTTTCACTCAAGTATCTACACTAAGGTCTTTGAAGTATTGGTCATCCGCTGATTGGTTGATGCGCCAGCTGGTACACGGCTGAGTGGCCACCACTCCGAGTATCGGCCATGCTGCTTAATTCGAAATACGGCCGGAGTCGAACCCCCACTGCCCATCCGCCAGTATCGGTACATATATATATATATATATATATATATACAGGGTGGATCAATAACTATTAGCACCTTGGATATCTTCGAAACTATAAGGTTCACAGAAATATTTGCCGGAATTAAACTGTACAGTACGAACGGGGCCATCCGACAGCGATAACAGTTTTTTTTTGCAGGTGGAGGTACTTCGGACATTTGGAGGTCAACTCCATTTTTTAAAGTGGATCGGTATGTTTTTTTTTCTGTATCATGAAAGAAGAGCTTAAAACGAGTTCAACGATTGATTGACTTGCAAGTTTTACAGCGTCAGAATTCCTATGGGGAACATTGAAAGATAAAGTGTACAAAGAAGTACGAACTACACTTGACGACATGCAACAAAGAATTATTACAGCCCGTGCATCAATAAGTTCTGGCGCTGTAAAACTTGCAAGTCAACCAATCGAAAAAAAAATCCAATGTTTCATTGATACAGATAGTCGTCATTTTGAACACTCACTATAAACGTAGTAATTTTATTTACCACCGAAACTGTAAGTATCATCGCCTTTCTGTACTTTCTATGACCTTCAATGACCTTACGTTATAGATCGTTGAACTCGTTCCAAGCTCCTCTTTCAGATACCGAAAAAAAAAATACCGATCCATTTAAAAAAATGAAGTTAACCTTCAAATGTACCTCCACCTGCAAAAAAAACTATTATCGCTATCGGATGCTCCCTTTCGTACTGTGCAATTTCATTTCAGCAAATATTTCTGTGAACTTTATAGTTTCAAAGATATCCAAGGTGGTAATAATTATTGATCCACCCTGTATATTATTCTCAATAATAAATAAGATTCCCCATCGCGTTCATTACTGGGCGATACCCAGGGTGGTGCCCTTGAGTGCCGCCCAGTATTATCGTACGGACTCGAGGAAGATCGAGCCTAACCCACCGGGGAGGGTGAATGTTTCCCGGTGCAAACTGAGGGAGAGTGTTGCTCGGGGCAATCAAATCTGATAATATATTATTATTATTATTAATATTGTTACCATTATTGTTAGGCACTCAAGCTTGTTGTCTGTTAAAAAGTAATAATAATAATCAATATTATTACTGAGCGAAGAGAGCACCTAAAAAATGTTGATGATAAATAATATTCTACATAAATCATTAGATGTGAAAAAAATGTTGGAAATTGGGAGTATACTGGGGTGCCTAGTGATTCTTGCCAAAAATATATATGTATGTACACACACACACACACACACACACACACACACACACACACACACACACACACACACACACACACACACACACACACACACACACACACACACACACACACACACACACACACACACACACACACACACACACACACACACACACACGCACACGCACACGCACACACGCACACACACACACGAACACGCACACACACACACACAGACACACACACACACACACACACACACACACACACACACACACACACACACACACACACACACACACACACACACACACACACACACACACACACACACACACACACATTGATTTTACATTTTTAGAATATGTGTGTGTGTGCGTATATCGTTAGAGATTCTAGAAATGTAAAATCAGACAGGCACACAAATCGGTGTGTCAATGAGTCAGTTTCACGTTGTCAAATTATTGTTTGTTATTCTTTTTATCATAGAAGCCATCAATTCAATCTATTCGTACAGTATATACTTTGTTAGAATTCCACCAATAGATTTATTGTCCAATTGTGCAAAATTCGAAGGTAATTCATTGGGGGCACGTTCAATGTGAATTAGGGAACGTCATCGCTCGTCATCGAGCATATCGACGAGAAACGAGAAATCCAGCAAAGTATTCGTGACGATTCGGTTCGATTTTTTTCGGAATCGGGGTTTTCAGTGTACTCTTTAAAACTTTGGGTCACGAGCCCAAAATCAAAGCGTATGAGAAAAGATGAAGAAAAAAAAATTGCCACCGGATAGACGATGATGAACGACTTGTTGATCTCCGCCGTCTATCGGGTGATTGACTCTTGACCCGAATGAGCCCTCGCGATACCTTGAAGGTGACGCTTGTACGAGGCGGTGTGCCAATGTTGGAGACTCCAGATCCCAAGTAAGGAGAACCGGAGCTACGCAGCACTGGTCAAGGAGCCCGAAGTCTAATCGTCCTCGATAAGTGGGTATTTAAAGTACGTAAACGTGCCGAGATATTTGTTCACTTTGGAGTTTTTTTTTTTCACTGGGAAAAGCTAGCGCGAGAACTGTGAGCAACAATAATATCGCGATGTTGTTGAAAAATTTGGGTTCGTTGGACTCTGAATGCCAAAAGTGAAAGGAATTCCTGCGTCGAATTTTATTTTCGCATACTCGTGGATGTTTTTTTTTTCATCAATTATTTGTGATCGTATAAATAATCATTTAAGTAATAAATATATCAAATAATATAATAATATTATATATAATGATATGAACAATATAATCATTCAAGTAATAAATATATTTTTTTATCGAATGAAACTTTTTTTGCAAACGAGGACTAGTGGACTTGCTTTGATTTTTAATGGAATTATATGATTAGTACATATAAATGGTTGAATTAATTGGCAACTGATGATAGAGAAATTTGCAAGATTTATTTTCGGCCTCGTGGATGTTTTTTTTTTACCAATTTAATTATTTCCAATCGTACCGATGAAATGATCGACGAGGAAATTGAATCAATTATTTTTTCATCGAATTTAATTGCGTATCGAAAATCTACGAATTTTATTTTTGTAGACGCGTGGATGTTTCTTTATGAATTTCATTATTTCTGATTATACCGACTAAAAGATCAATGGGGCAATTTAATAAATCATTTTTTTTAATAGAATTAAATTACGAATTTTATTTTCGCAGCCCCGTGGATGTTTTTGTAAAAATAAATTTAATTATTTCGCATCGTACCGACGAAATGATCGACGAGGGAATTTAATAAATAATTATTTTTTCGAATTAAACGTTTTGTTGCAATCTAGGCCTGCTGAACTTGCTTTGATTAGTAATGGAACGATATTATTGGTCCAAATAAACATTTGAATTGATTGAGAACCCATGATAAGAAAAATTGTACACTTTACTGCTGCAAACATTTATTCAAGTTGAACTTTTATTATTCACTGTAATGCCACTTTATATTCAACTCAAACGTAAATTTGATTTAATCAAAAGACGATTCTGCTTCTGATAGAAAGATATATGCCTGACAGTTAACGTATTTTATTCGATTCCGATAACCTCATTAATTCCGCCTACGATTATTTTTGTCTTCGATCTTTTTACACAAAATCCCGGACCTTTTCACCGAAAAATGGCGGGTCGGGAACGACGTTTCAAAATTCACATCGGCTGGATTTTTACGAGGAATTACGCAGAATGGGTTTTGACGTTATAATGCTGCGCAACACGATGAGCTCGGAATGCACAGCTCGTGTTCCGCCTACCGAACATCCATTTTAGCCTAACAAATCATTCCCTCGATGAATAAATATTTTACTGAAACATTATTTGACTCGAATTAATTATATTTTAGAGGTCGAATTTCCGATAAAAAGTTTACTTGACAATGAAACGAGAAGCATGCTTCAAATATAATTTTTCTTACTACCTTTGGTTTGAATAATAATTTCTTCGAGTCTGATCAATCTTTTCGTAGACTTAAAACAGAAATCTACCAAATTCAATTAATTACCGTGGATTAGGGTTACTTTGATGAAAACTTTGTTTTGTTTTTAAATTCAATTGACGAAGTTCCTGAACGCGATCGAAAGATTTTTTTACGGTTCGCAAGCCTGAATTTCTCTTTATGTCATCACTCAGACGCAGCACGAACGAACGGGTTTGCGTGACCGTAAAAATATGAAAAACGTAAATAATATTAGGTGCAGTAAAAAGAAATCCATTATTTTTGCCTTCAATTTCATGCAAAAATAATGGATTTCTTTTTACTACGCCTAATATATTTAAACAATTCTTTATACTCGAATAACTTTGAAAAAACAATTTGGGTGTTGCAATTGCATGTTTTTGGTAAAAATCACCTTGTCAAATGTTTATTAATTTATACCATTATACTTTGATGTGTGGCATAACCTCAAAAACATATTTTATCGGCGACAGTTGCTTCGTTGGGATGTCTTTAATCGCTTGGACGGGGTAACATTGATCATTGATCAATTTCACCCCACTCATTATCTTTATTGCTAGTCTTGGAGTATTCTCAGGAATTTTCGTCTTTCGATAATTTTTTAATTGCATGTTGAAATTGTAGGTTAAGTAGTGTTCCTAATCTGTTCGTTGGAAACTTTTTTATCCTACAATTCTGCAATTCTGTACCAAATCACATTAATTGTAAGACAAAACAGATAAAATTGTTATTTGATATTTTTGTTTCTTGTAGTAACTTGTAGATTGTAAGACAAAAAATATCAAATTGTTATTTTATAATTTTTGTCTTACAATTAGTGTCAATTGGTACGTGACCTAGTATAAGTGAAACATGTACCTAATGAAACCAATGTGATCTCGTTTTGTGATTTAGATACCTAAGTAGACATAAGTATTACAACTTGTTTTTGTTAGTTTTCTTTTAAATGTTTCGGAGTTTATGATTGTCTTACCGCATAAATAAATATAAAATACCAGTTGTTTATCAATAAAGTTGATTTTGAAAAGTAAAGGTGTCATATTTGTTCGATCAAAGTAACCCCAAAACAATAAAAATCGTTGCAACTTTCGATCCCGTTGACCGTTTTTATTCTTCTTCCGGTTCTCCGGGTTACTTGCGATTCTCATTCAGAAAAAGGGGGGTATTCAAGTCACCCCAATCTCAGTATAATTTTGATCGCGACTAATTATCTTTTTTCTTATTTATTTTTAAATGTTTTAAATTGTTATTTCGAAGATAAAAAGACTAATAAAAGATGATGTTTCCATTAAAAAAGAAAATTTTGCGATATTATTAAAAGAAATATATTGATTTTCCTTTCAAAATCGATCAAAGTAACCCCAATACGGTAATATATAACCCGACGGTACTTAAGGCGGGATATACATTTAGACAGGAAAAAAAAGCAATATTGAGGGATTTTTTAAACTAAGAAATGATTGTTCTACAATTATCAAACTTTAGGTATACTTTAATAGTATATCTAAGTATACAAAACAATTTTTAAAGATGAATTCATCATCAAAATGACGGAGCTGTGGCAGATTGTTACAGCATGGTCGCCGCGGGAGTTGCGAATCAGCGTGCAGTCTAGCATCCCGTAGACTTTGATTTGCAAAAAAGTTCAAACATTTTTTCAGTTAGAACATGTATAGTTTCTATGTGACGATAATTAAAATGAAGAAAATGCAAATTTAAGAAAATTGCACGCATTTACAAAAAAAATTAACATTTCGCGCAACATTTTTGTAAAATGTGGGTTAAAAAAGTCGTTTTTTTTTTTCAATTTTAATAGTTTTTGAGTAATCCTGCACCAGTTAGACACTTTAAAAAAATCAACTTTTTAGGTTGCCATTTTCGACAGTTCATACTTTCAAGAATATCATTATCATTTCTATCATTTATATCAATATCATTTTATCTTGCAAAAATCGATAGTTCAATCTTTAAACGCGTTTTTCTCGAAATGAAATTTTTCAAATTTGCTGATATTGTAACTCAAAGAGGAATTATCCGATTGACTTGAAATTTGAATTAAGTACTCTTGAATATATTTACTCTACAATGACGCAGGATATTTTGGATTGGATGAAAATTGACAAATTGGCATTTAAAAAAATGACCATTTTATAGACAAGAAACGGACTTTTTTTTTCATAACTACGCCATTTTGTCAGATTTTGACATTTTTCGAAAATCTTACGTCATTGTACAGGAAATACCTTCCAGTTTAACGACATTTTTTCCTTTTTCGGTTTCAGCCGCTCAATCGGCCGGAATCATGTCAGCAGTGAAGGAATTTTTTTGGCGCCTCCGAAGACAGCTCACAAGTCGCTTAGATCTCAATATTTTTCTATGAAAAAATCATGTAATATAGCTTAAACATAGCCAAATATATTCTTAATTTTCCGAAACATTTAATCGAGTACTTTTCTTCCAAAAAATTTCCCAAAAATCTCCCAAATTTTCAGCGTTCACACTTCACACCCCTTAAAGAAAAAAAAGATTCTTTTTTTTATCATTGTAAATGTATATTCCGCCCTAATGTTTCTCGGTGTAACTCGCGATTCTTCGTGTGCCGAAAACGTTTCGATGAAATTTCCAATCGTCAAGTTTGCGCAAGACATTACTCGAAGTATTTTTCGAAGGTCTCTTTTTTCCGCCGCGGATCGAGACGCGCTAAACACTTTGCCCTCGAGATAACGCGCGCGTGTGTGTACTTAGAAGGATCCTTGGGACTCACCTGGCGAACGGTTTCGGATCGATCTCGTAGTGTTCCGATATGGGCCCGGTCTTGACGACCCTCGCAAGTTGAGCTTCCTGCACGAGCACCAGGCCCTCCTTGACGTGTTTCTCGCTCCACTGAACTCTGCATCTTCCCCTGCATCGCTCGATTGGCTTCTCGTGCTCGCGTTTACTCGTGCCCCTCGACGAGGACGATTTCGAGGCGGTCGACTGCAATTTGCGATGCTGAGGACGAGGCGAAGTTTTTCGCGTTGACGACATCGTGGAATTTTGATGATTCGACTGATAGATCATTCTATCACTTCATACACCGCACGATCGGCGACTTCCGGTTCTCGATGAAATTCTGCCAAAGTATTACGGTTTTTCTTTTCTTCACACTTTTCAATTCGATTTCTTCGGATTTATTTTTACGAGGAGAAAAAAACACTCGGCTCGATCTATACACGTTTAGTTTTTTGTTATTGATTTTTTTTCGTTTTTTTTTGTATTTTGCACAATTTTACGCGTTAATTATTATTTCGCAATGAGTAAGGACCTTCGATGTACGAGGAGGCAGCGATGCACTCGCGAGATTGTTAAGATGTGCTGATGACGATGAAGCTGGTGAACGTTGTCGCGCACCATCGAACGATCTCGTAACGTCAGGTCGCGATAGTCCAGGCACGTTTCGCGATTTTACACACCGATACGTACACACGCGTGCGGATAATTATTTTCCTCCTTCGCGATGTCGCAATGTTTTCTAGTCTCGTCTGATGTGTGACCGAACGATTTATGGGCAGCGCTTCAACTTTCAAGTGTCACGATCCATTTGATGATAACGAGACACATTGTGCGCGAGATTTTTCTTCGATCTTGGTTGCATGGAGATATCTCTGTGTGTGTGTGCGATCATATCCCGCGAATGCACTGCGATATAGCCGATGCTTGGGAGCCCGACGCGATCTAGGAGGTCTCTCGCGAGCACTGAAATCATATTGTCCTTCAGGTATTACGATGAACTGCGAGATTAGCCTTTGGACTTTGAGACGGAGGCACTTTTATTTTTATTCGAGAATGAGTTAAATGTAATGTATAAATTGATGAAGGTGAATGATATTATTCATCGGAGAATAAATTTATCAAAGTTCGTGAAAAAGATCGCAAATAAAATAATTGATAATTCGTTCGTAAATAAAAGAATTTGTGAACAAAAAATTGTAAATAAAGTCGTTTGTAGTGAATTTGCAAATCAAATAATTCGCAAACGAAAACTCGTTATATGTGAACAAATTAATTATTTAGTTAAAATTCGTGAAAAAAATGGTAAATAAAATAATTCATAGATAAGAAAATTGGCAAATAAAAAATCGCAGATAAAGTTGTACGAAATAAATTCTTGAATAAAATAATTCGTGAACAAAAATCCGCAATAAATTAAGCAAAAAATGAATAAAATAAAGGTCGTAAAAAAACGCATATAAAATAATCCATAAACAGAAGAATTGGGGAATAAAGAATCGTATTAAAATGAAGCGGTTCGTAATCGATAAGTAAATAAAATTATTCGTGAACGAAAATTCTTAATCAATTGACAAATAAATTAAGTAAATAAAATTTGTGTAAAATAATTCATAAGCAATTCTCAAATAAAAAAATTTGTGACTAGAAAAACGTCAATAACGTGATTCGTGATAAATTGGTAAATAAAATAATTTGTAGAAAAAAATTCTCAATCAATTTGCAAATAAATTAACTAAATAAAATTCGTGAATAAAATCACAAAGAAAATAGTTCATAATCAATTCATAAATAAAAGAATTTGTAACTAATGAATGGCAAATGAAGTGATTTGTAATAAGTTCGTGAATAAAATAATTCGAATCAAATTCGTAAATAAAACTGTTCGTAATAAATTCCCAAATAAAAATCCTCGAAAAAAACACTTCGATTAGAGCATGGGCATCATTCGAATTCGAGCCACAAAAGAATCCGACATTTGATTTAAAATTCCAAAATGCTCCAGCATTCAATAAATCGAACTTCAAAGCAGGTTCGATAAAAATGGAAAGTACGTACCTAAATTCGATCCTTCAAATATCGCACGTCCCGCATCGATCTTTGTACCGAGGCGATTGGGATTATCCACAGGCGATGAAAATTTCAAAGAAGAAAATTTTGAAAAAAAAAAACAACGGACACTCTTATTCGTTGTCCTGGGAAATTTCTAGGTACCGATGACAACGGAGCGAGGGGAAGGCGGCCAAAGATATTCGCGAATATTCACATCCTGTACGAAATTTGAACGCGCGTATTGGCGATTTATCGCTCGCACACCGCACTCGAGATAGAGCTCTCTCGCGAGGAGACACAAAACTCTCGACATCCACTGCGCGCTTCGCGGTCCAGCGCGAGTCTGACAACTGACCTTACGAGACGCGAAGGATCTCGCTGGTACTGCCTAGCGAGAGCTCTTTGGCTTCTTCACTCTTTCAAACTTCCCTCTCTCATTTTCTCTCTCTCTCCTTTTTTCCGTCTGGCTCTGTCCCTCTGGCTCTCTCACTCTCCCCATTGCTCTCTTTGTCTCTTTTTATCTTCCAGTTGACTCTCGACAACGCTCTTGAATATGTACCTGGTATGGCGACGTATATACGAACATTGGTGCTAATATGGACCAGTCGATAAATAAAAACGTTTTTCACGATATTCAACATGCGGACTACACTTGAACCGATCAAATCATCAGTGATAAATCTTCGGACTTTTTTTTCATCCTGATTTTTCTGGATTTTTATTTTCGGGAAAATCCCAATTTTCACAAATCGGAATTTTTACCATAATTAATCATTTCTCACTTCGCTATTCTGATTGGCATAATCTTGAATTTTGGATACATTACAATTTTCAAAATCAGGATTTTTACCGTTATCCATAACTCTTCGCCCTCCCATGCTGATTTTCTTGCTTTTTAGTCCACGGCAAAATGGCCTGAAATGCACACTTTTACCATAATTTATTATGCCTTTTTCCGAGCCATTAAAAATCTCGAATAATTACTTAAAGCAAGTGTGACGCTGATTTATTTGAAAAATATTATTCCCAATAATTATTGTATTGATGAGTCATACGAAAGCTCCAATTATACGATAATTTCGAATAAGAGTCTACTCAATCGAACGAGTAGTTTTCCCAGGATGTTGAAAATTTGGAACACTCCTCGTGCTTGCTGCAATTTGAAAATTCTTGGCTCAAATTGACATTTCGTGAATGCACCTTTAAATGCATAGATTTTGAGATCATTTTCAGGCCGAGAAGTCCTGAGTCACGAAACTCCGATTAGGTTCGTTCCGCCATTGTAAACCCAATTTGTCATTGATTTCTCGCAGCCAACCAAATTTTCCCACTGAAGTATACCTCAACTATTTGTTTTTATACCGCTGCCAATTTTTCCGAGTAAATAAATCGGCGAAATAAAATTGGTGGTCCATATTCGCACCAATATCTCTTCATACGCACTTTCAGCGTTTCGCTGTCCTTCCTCGTCTTGCGCGACTCTCCCCTGCATCCGTCTCTCTTCAGCCTTTGGTACAACGTTCGCACACGAAGTCTCCGTTTTTTCCTTCTCGTTGTTGCTGTTTTTTTTTGTACTTTCCATCTCGCTTGCACACCCACGACGATCGAGCTCTCGTCTTCGATCTCTCTTGCACCGATTCAGAGCGCGCGTTTCAGTCCCGTCCATATGCCCCTTCCGCTGGACGATTTTCTTCGCCGAGTCCGCACTGGACGCGACCAGACCCCGGCTGCTGGACACTCCGCGCTATACGCACACTGACGTAGGTGGAATCCAGTCGCGTATTCATATGCACGGGACATTCGGAGCCAACACGATCGTAACTTGCTAGTTTTTTCATGGAATATCCGTACCGGAACAAAAAGATCGCCCGTGTCGAGCAACGGTCGCCTGGGACAATACTTGGATGGGTGACCGCATTGTCAGGCAATGTGCGTGATGGGAGGCAGTTTTACGCAGTTTCGATGTGGGGTAAAATGAACGGGGTAAAAAGTGACGGGGGTGGCCTCGTCAAATCTCGCAAGGGGGTGCGAAGAAAAAAGTTAATTAAGATACTAAAAAAAACAGCTGACACAATTTCTATTTTTCCTAAAAAAAAACAAGCTGAAGAGTATCCTAATTTAGTGGTAAAAAATATATATTATTTGATATTTTTTGTTTATAAAATTAGAAACAAAGAAAAAAAATGTTCAAACAGCTCGAAGAATTTTTGACTTGCCTTTTTTGTGAAATAAGTAGGCTGTGAGGTCTCTGAGAGAAGATAGACAGATGGGTAGGTATGAAAAAGCAATGGAGATTTAAAAAAAACTCCAAGAATTTTGACATGTAATCCTTTCTCTAAAAAAAAAAGTTCGAAAAGTCATAATTTCTCTTTACCATTAATTTGACAGCCAGTCTCTTCTTTATAAAAATAAAATAGGCTGAGATGTCTCTGAGAAAAGAAAGTCAAACTTAGGATTGTCTTAGTTTCTCTTTAGTATTTAATCGATAGACGTATGAAAAAGCAATGAAAATTCTAAAAAAACAACTCCAAGAATTTTGACATTTAATTCTTTATCCAAAAAAGTTCGATAAGTCATTTTTTCTCTTCACCATTGATTTGACAGCCAGTGACATGAACTAAATATTGTTTTTTGCCTCCAAAATGTAAAAAAATGTCAATCATCATCAAACAAATAAAAACATACAAAAATATTTGATGCAGCATCCTCATGTATTCCGAAGATTGTATGCTTATGAATCCAATGGATTCGAAGTTACGATATATACAGCCCCATTTGAAAGCATTGCTAATTTTGTCTCATTGATAGTTGGAAAATAATTGCACGTAGTCATTGAGGACATCGGAGCTGGAAAATATTTCAATAATATTTCAAATATTTCTTCCCAATCTTTTTCAAAACTCCAATTTTGTCTGCTTGAAAAACACTTTGAGACATTTATGACGGGGGTACCCAATATACTTTTGGGTAAGGCTGTACACAGTTGAACTCCTGGTACGTCCAGGTAGGTATGAAACGAGAAAAGCGAATTCTCTTCCGGTGCAAGATCAGGCTCCATCTGTGTCCGTGCATTATTAATTCATGACCGTTCCTCAAACCGCCCCCCCTGCTTGCCTCTCCGTATTACTATCTTTATCATCATCGTTATCAATACCGCCATCATCACTATCATCCGTATCCACATGTACTGTAACTTTGTGCAAGCCATGAGAATAAAAAATCAATACACATACGACACGATCCAGCAATCCGAATTGCCCTATATGCACGAGGTACCTCAATCTACAGGGCGACTCACAAAAAGCAGACCCTCCGAATATCTCTGCCAGATTTGATGAAACAAAACATGGAGACATCAGAACCAAGATGCTCCAAGAGACGTATCATGCGATCATCAAATCATTTTATACGAAACCAGTTTTCTTTATGTGCTTTTCCACGTCACCGACGTTTTTCCAAATGTAACTGCATACTCCTTCCGCACATTGTAGCCACCATAATCATAATTCGTATTGTCAAATCCAAGCGAGCCTGGAGGGGGGGGGGGCATGGTTCATGGGGCACGCACGTGCTCCGCTCCACTATAAAAAATTCTGGATCCGCCCTTGGAGCCGTCCACCCGTTCTGCTTCTTGTGAGATCGCCTATACATACAGTCCG
Organism: Ophion ellenae; assembly: GCA_963210295.1. Taxonomy (NCBI): domain Eukaryota; kingdom Metazoa; phylum Arthropoda; class Insecta; order Hymenoptera; family Ichneumonidae; genus Ophion; species Ophion ellenae. The sequence continues at coordinate 41,923,267 of OY723391.1, read as the reverse complement.
ATTCATGCGGAGACACAAGACTCGTCGGAAGCTCTCCAAAAGCGCGTAGCTTTCTTCATTGAAGTTTTTCGATGACGTACCTGCTCATCTCAGTGTATACATGATTTCTCATCATCCGGGATAAATGATTGAAATTATTCGCGCGTCGTTGCAGCCGTGGCGATTCGTGCGGTTTGAGCGTGACGGCGGTATACGGAGCTGGGTGTATCCCCATACCATTGCAGTAGTTGTGTACAGTGCCAGGCCAGACATCGAACATACATCCATACATACATACATACATACATACATAGACATATATACATACATATATATATATATATATATATATATATATATATATATATATATATATATATATATATATATATATATATATATATATATATATGTATGTATGTATGTATGTATGTATGTATGTATGTATGTATGTATGTATGTATGTATGTATGTGTGTGTGTGTGTGTGTGTGTGTGTGTGTGTGCGCATGCATATGTATATATGTATGTATGTGTGTGTATATATGTATGTATGTACATATCAATGGCGGCGCAACGTCGGATGGATCGCGACCGGACAAAGAGGATGAGAGGACGATATCCGTAGTGAGTCTTCCTCCATCCTCTTCGCATTGGGTCGTCTACGTCTCTCACGGGGACACCGGGAATCCATGAACAAAGCGCGCGGCTGTATACAAGCTCTTACACTTTTATATGAATATACATACATACATATATGTATAATCGATTTATTAAAATTTTATTCAATTTATATCGATTTATTATCAATTCAAATTTATCAATATATATATATATATATATATATATATATATATATATATATATATATATATATGTGGATACATATATATAAATACGTCGTACATACACACTAACATATCTGACTATTTTACACAAAATATAAATGCATATCAAAATTCAAATATGTAGATATCGATTTATTCGCGTGCGTTATGTATATAAGCAGATATATTCACTTCGTGCATTCTAAAACACTTGGTGAATATATGTAAATAAATATTTGCATACATATACAGAACCGGTCAAAAGTTTTCGATCACTGAATAAATACAAAATTATATTAGAATAATATAATTAATTTTGTTTCTCATTTCACGGAGATACTATATAGCTCGATAAAATGAATTATATTATTCTAATATAATTTTGCATTTGGTCAAAGGGATTGAAATTTTTGTAATCATCGAAAGTGATCGAAAACTTTTTACCGGTACTGTATGTGTAAATATATATATATATATATATATATATATATATATATATATATATATATATATATATATATGTGTATATATATATACTTATACACAATTCGTCGACATTACACACACCGGATTGCCTTCTTCGTCTACTTCCTCATTCTTTTTTTATCACTTTTATATATTCACACACCTCGCACGCGACTGCAGTCAAAATATTTTCGTTCGCGCAGATCTTCGCAATAAAGATTTTTACGTGCGATATTCTCAATCGAGAAGAGGCAATAATAACGGAGGGCATATATGTATATACAGGGTGGTCTGAAAAGTCATGTCCAAAAGAAAAATCTAGTTGCCACGTATCAAAAACATGTATCTTAACGATTTTTTTTAGTTTCCAAGAAATTGGCTTTTAAAATTTTTCTCTTGTGCATATGTACTTTTCTCGCGATGTTTTTTTTTATCTTGTGTTATCGCTATAGCGTGCACTATTGAGCAAAAAAAAATCATCAACTAAAAACTGAAATGCCTTAGATTTTGATGAAAACTTTGAAAAAAGGTTTGAGTCGAGTAGTCACTAAAGTTCAGGTGATAAAAAAAATACTTCTACTAGTCTAAACGACTCCTAATTACTTTTGAAAACTTCCGAGAATAGAGTACATCCACCAATGCGACCAATTTTTTTTTTATTTCGGTGGAGGCGCTGACGCACAGTGAAGGTCACCTCCACTTTTTAAAATGGAATGGTACATTTTTTTTCTCAACCATCTTGTGGAGCACCTCAAGCCGCATAAAGACCAAAGGGGGTCAAAGTCGTTCAAGGTCATTCAAGGTCACCTGTTAAAATGAAATACAAATCTAAATATCTCGGATCACTACCAAATATTTAGTATTGATCCGAGATATTCAGATTTGGATAATCGATACTGACCTTGAATGACCTTGAACGACCTTGACCTCCTAATGTTTTTTACGCGGCATGAGGTGCTCCACAAGATCGTACCATTCCATTAAAAAAAGTGGAGGTGACCTTCACTGTGCGTTAGTGCCTCCACCGAAATAAAAAAAAATTGATCGCATTTGATGACCCGATTCATACCGTACAACTTTTGTCTGGAACATTTTTTTAGCGACGTCGATAATTACCGAGATATTTCGGGTGGCAGAGATAAGAGGGACACCCTGTATATTGCGGGACCCCGATAACGTAGACCGCGGATAAGCGTGCGGTTATAAAAAGCGTTAATATGTTAATGAACGCGTGGGGGCCTTGTCCAGGACAGATTTTCATGTTCGATTATATCGCTTCGGGGAAATGAGTGGCCCACCGTTCTCAGCTTTTTGAGACCAGAAGAGAGAAAAAGTGCGAGAGCGAGAGAGAGGGGGGGGGGGGGGGGGGACTTTGCTGTCGATCTCTTGGAATATTCAAGTGGACCTGTCACCCGGAATCAATGCGGTGGTCGAGCCAGAAAAACGTGGCGAGCGGAAAAAAAGAACAGAATTAAGGGGAAAAAAAAGTGTAATTCTCTTGCTCCAAACGCGTTCGGCGAGTTCGCCAACGGTGGCGATGTTTCGCTCCGACCAAATGGTCCCGATTAGATCATCTAAGTCTCGTTTGCCGCGGTTTTAGTCTTCTATGCCTTGATACGCATGAGTGTTTATCATGATCGTGGTCGATGAATGGAGCGCAGGAAAAATCGACGGAAGGTTTGTACCCGTTCCGGACGTTTTCATTTTCATTCATTTGTCCGAGCAATTCCTGAATGATTCTTTTGTTGCAAAATGTGACTTTGTTTAAATATTAATAACTTCGTTGTTTATCAAACATTTTCCATTTGAAAAAAACTCAATGTTGGCAAGACTATGTATCAATTGTTTAAAAAATCCCGACCTCCGAGCCCCGATACTCTCGTCACAAAAAAATTGAACATCACCCGATTTTTTGGGTTCCAAGATCGCCCAGACCAAAAACCAGTTTCCTTTTTGTTATGAAAAAAATGTTTGAAGGGGCTGCATCTACCAGAGGCCCGAAAGAAATTGCCAAATTGCGAATTTTTGTCTGGGAAACGGTTGGTGAAAAAGAAACGCATTTTTTGTAAACACAGAGCTACAAATATTGAGAGCCTTTAAAAAAATCACCAAAAAATACAGAAACACAACGAAAACATGGTTGCCAGCAGATGATGACATTTTTTTTGCGCTGTTTGGCGGTGGACATTCTTCAGCTTAAACGGTTAATCTGAAATCTAAAAACCAAACGGGTTATTCAAGTTAACAATAAACACGAGTCATTGACGATCGTCAATTTTTCAAATGATTTTTTTTAACAAAGTGGCGACGAATTGAAACTCGAGCATACGAAATCTAGGAAAAAATTCGTCATTGTTACGTAACTATAAAAAAATGGAGATCGATTTTACAAAAGTGAGATCGTCAACGACCTTTGAATGTTTCTCATCGTATCTCCTGTAAATTTGGAAACAATCCATCAAGTGATTCTCGAAATATCATGTCCACCGACTTTTAAAATAGTCTCATCTGCCGTCGGTAATGTTTTTTTTTGTTTTTCCGTATTTTTTAAGACTCTCAATATATGTACCTTTGTCGTAAAAGAAAATGCATTTCTTTTGGACTAACCGTTTCCCAGAATAAAATTAGAAATGTGGCCATTGCTTTCGGGCCTCCAGGCAGTTGTATCCCCTTAACAACAACTGCAATCATTTTGTTCCAGAGTACTTACTGACTTCCATCCTCTCTAATCATTTTCGATTTTGAGCCAAATTATTACAAGAGCAGAGGAACGTTGGGGGGGGGGGGGGGTACTCTGCTATCAGATGAAGGGTGCATATTTCGGCGCGCATGATTCAGAAAGTGGACGCTCCATTAAAAAAAAAACCACCCTCGATCGAAGGCGCTTGATCACGTCATATTAGGAAGAGAGTCCGTATATACTTATCAGGCTCGCTCGCGACATGTTTATCGTCGATACTACACGTACGTACAGCCGTGTAGCCAGGATCGAAAGGAGATATTCGCTTATAAAATACCATTAGCATAAACATAGAATCTTTCGTTTTTCGCGCGCGGCCGATCGCACGGGTGAGCCAAAGAGGGAGCTCGCGCACCACCATCCAACGAACGCCCATATAAAAGGATTAAATAGTGTGTACACATCCCGACCTTCGAGCGATTCCGGTAAATCTGACATTTAATTGCCGGGGAATTATTCAAGGTGGTGGATTCGTCGTCCGCTGTGCGCGCTTGTGAACTCTCGCCGGGAACTTCCATATCGTCTCTTCACCGCCAGAACCCGATTTTACATTCGTGACGACAATGTGAAAACTACCGAGTATGCATACATATACAGGGTGTCCCAGAACTGAATGCGTACCCTGAAATGGGGGTTTGGGGGTGAAATTCTGAGTCGATTGATATAAGCATGGTCGGGTCTCAGATCAACCCCTGAATTATTATTAATTTTTAAAGGCGGACCAATCAGGTGCGCCCACCTTTAAAAATGAATAATAAGCCAGGGGTTGATCTGAGACCCACACATGCTTATATCAATCGACTCAGAATTTCACTCCCAACCCCCCATTTCAGGGAACGCATTCAGTTCTGGGACACCCTGTATACAGGGTGTCCTGTTATGAATGGATAATCCTGCAACTGTCGATAGGTCAGATCATGTCCTACTATATGCTGGAATTTCAGTTTAGTAAAAATCCCACGGTTTTCGATATTTTGGGCTTTATGTGATTAAAAAAATCATCTGCTTTTGGTGTTTCGCATGCCATTTCTACAAATGATATGAATCGACAATAACTAACAATAAGCTACTTTTTTAAGTAATTGGCACGATATGCGTGGTACATTTTTTGACACCGCAGGCTATCAAAGTCCGAAGTTCGAATTGGTCTGTATGAAAATTCTGCATAACATCTTTTTTCATAAAGTTTCATTAACATTTAAGGCTAAAAAGAAGACTTTTCTAGATAAAACGAATAAACAAGAGCATACAAAAAATGGGTTAAAATGAGTTATCATTTGTGGAATGGCATGCGAAGAACCAAGCAGATGATTTTTATCTCGAAAACCGTGGGACTTTTACTAAACTGAAATTCCAGCATACAGCAGGGCATGATCTGATCTATCCCGCGAGTGCAGATCGCGGGGGGATATATACACATATGTATTTATACAGGGTGAGAATTATAAAGTGGCCATGTGGTTTTAAAGGCGGGAGATACCTTTAGGCGAGAAAAAAATTGCTGACCTTCACAATTTTTTTTAATGGTAAGATTGCTTTACTATTTTCGAGACTTAGTGTTTGTTTTATTACTACTTTTGGCTGCTACATGGTATTTTTAATTAGATGACGTGAGACGTAGCGTCGGCGGGATTAATATGAAAAAAAATGTGGCAAAAAAAATTCTTCTTCCTCTTTTTTTAAAACAATTAGGATCATGTTTTTGACAATGAGGTTAGGAAGATTTACACCAAATTTTATCAGAATCGGTCAATTCGTTTTTTAACTACACGTCACGTCAGTTTTGATAATGCAGTTCAGAAGACCGTGGCATACCTTCGCCATTTTTAAAAGTTAATTAAATTAAAAAATGTTTGTTTAAAATTAAAAAATAATAAAATAAAAAATGGCCGTTTTATTACTACAGCCAAGAGTAGTAATACTCTTGGCTGTAGTAATAAGATACTCTTGGCTGTAGTAATAAAAAAATATTGCAAATCAGCTTATTTCGTTGTCGCCCAAAGATATCTTTCCCCTTAAGGGCTTATACCTTGTTGAATTTTTTTTAAATGTCGATTTTCATCTTTCAACGGATTCTCAAATATAACATTTCCAAAGCATTCTCTGGAAAATTTAAAGTCGATCGGTTCGACACCGACAGAGTTATGGGCGTTTGTAGGCAGGTTCTCCTAATCGGCGAACTTTAAGAGAGACTTTGTCCTTGAAATGCAGCGGGAGATGTTAGCGGCTCAACATGAGCAGCTAGAAGAAGAGGAGGGATGCCTCTATGGAGCAGGCATTGCCGATTAGCGGTAATTATGAACACATTTGTGTAAACACATTACAAAACTTTAAACGCGTTTTTCTCGAAAACACGTTTTTAAAAATGGCTGACATTCTCCTGACCGCTGTAATTAACATATCGACCTGAAATTTGGAGAGCATACTCAGAAAATATGTCTTCACGGAATGACGGATCGTTTTTTCGATAGATACATTTTTGCATTTATTATTTATCTTTTTATGCGAAAAAAAAACGCGAAAATTCGATTGTTTTTTAAATTGCCGCCATTTTCCGAAATTTGTACTAAACGAAAAACCCATCCGTCATTCTATGACCAAAGGATCACAGATTGATAATATGCTTTGAATTTGTGTTTCAGATCAACAAAGAGGGGGCAGTGATGTCAGCCGTTTACCTCCCGCGATTTGAGGACCTGTTTTCGCGGAGCTGCAACGGCCGCCATTTTGGTTTTATTTTTCAAAACATTTTTTTTAACGTTCTGTATATCATGAATAAAAGCAAGAAAAAAACCGCACTCAAAAAGCAAAATTACTTTTTTCACATTGGTGACCACGATATCTTAAAAATCACTGCACCGATAAACTTCAACTTTCGCAAGCTTCTTTTACATATCAAAAAGCAGTGCGTGAATGGCGGCTTTTTTTCGCTGCATAGTTTTTTTCTTAACAACGAAAATAGCGCGTTTTTTTTCACAGAAATTCACATCGCAGTCCCGTTTACTTTGGACGGCGGCAATTTTTTTTTCAAAATGAATATTTTATTACATCCTTTGTCCAAGCACTGGATAGTTTCATGCAAAAACTAAATGCGTTTGCGTTCTCTACAACTCGTTGCATCTACCGCATTTATAAATGTTTCTCAATACAAAAAGTGTAAAAAAATATTTTTAATCATACCATTCAGTGGGGAAAAAAAATTGGAAACCTGCACACGTTTCTCCAGAAACAATTGACGACAATTCCTCTTTTTTCCGGCCACGAGCTAGTGCACCCCGTTAAGGGCCTGGTGCGGGAATTTTGCGACAGGGAAAAATGTGATATTTAATGTTTTATCAAGTTATTTTCGAACATAAATACAGCGGATTCTTGTAATAAGTAACATTTTCCAGAAAAAATTAAGCACCCCGGAAAAAAATGAAAATTCCATTTTGAGTGTAGCAAAATGAAGATATTTAATTTCCCAATACGGAGCACTCCTAATAAACTTTTAAAGAATTGTATTAAATCCCATTCGTCTACTTTGAAATATATTTTTGAACATTTTTACCATGGTGGTATACACAAAAAAAGTTCTTCAGGACTGTTTCGTACACGGAGTTTAATCATCTTCATTCTGTTGTACTCAAAATAGAATTTTGATCTTTTCCTGAATGCTTAACTTCTTTCTGGCAAATACTACTCATCCCAACAGTATTTTGTCGAAAACTTGTTAAAAAAGTTGTGCAAATAGAACTCTATTTAATTGATACTACTCATCACAAAAGTAGGGTATATTTTTTTCCGACCAGGATTTTTAAAATCCATTAAAAATAATATTTTTTCCGGTCTGAAAATCTCCGATCAAGATCCTTGAAAAACATATGGCCACCTTATAATTGTCACCCTGTATGTGTCTCTATGTAAGCGCGCCTGGCGCCATATGAAATTCTTGCTCTTTTTCGTTCCCTCCCCTTTCTTTTACATGCTCTGTCTTTATCCGACTGTGCACTCCATACGCGAGATGAACCTCCGGCAATATTCGCGCCCTATGCATCGGATTTGATCTTTCGTATATATGCGCGAGATAAAACATATATATATATATATATATATATATATATATATATATATATATATATATATATATATATATATATATATATATATATATATATATATATATATATAGGGTATCCCTCTTATCTCTGCCACCCGCAATAACTCGGTAATTATTGACGTCACAAAAAAATGTTCCAGACGAAAGTCGTATGGTGTGAAGGGGGCCATCAAATGCGACGAACTTTTTTATTTCGGTGGAGGCGATGACGCACAGTGAAGGTCGTCTCCATATTTTTCCAAGTCAAAGTCGTTCAAGGTCATTCAAGGTCAGTATCGATGACACAAATCTAAATATCTCGGATGACTACCAAATATTTGGTAGTGATCCGAGGTATTTAGATATGTATTTCATTTCAATAGGTGACCTTGAATGACCTTGAACGACTTTGACCCCCTAATGTTTTTCATGCGGTTTGAGGTGCTCCACAAGATGGTTGAAAAAAAAGTACCATTAAAAAAAGTGAAGGTGACCTTCACTGTGCGTCAGCGTGTCCACCGCAATAAAAAAAATTGGTCGCATTTGATGGCCGACTTCACACCGTACAACTTCTGTCTGGAACATTTTGTTGTGACGTCGATGATTACCGAGTTATTTCGGGTGACAGAGATAAGGAGGGACACCCTGTTTATTTACAGGGTGTTAGGAAGTTCGATGCGAAACCTTAAGGGAGTTGTAGGTCAAGTCGTTAGGAACATATCTAACCTAGGTTATCTTAGTCCAAAGTCTAAGGATTTCGAGTTATGAAGGTATGTGTGATTTTTGGAAATTTTCCCAAAATTAGGTACTTACTCGTTCATAGTATTCGAACAGACAATAATTGGGAACTAAAAACTTATTTGCGTCTTAGCTCAATGTGTATTCAATCGACAAACGCCAATACAATCATCCGTATCCACACAACTAACTAAATGGCACGTGTTGAATAATTAAAAAGTTGTCAACAAATAAAAAGACCTCTTACGTTAATGCCATTTTTAAAAAATGGCACTAACATAAGAGGTCAACGTGTCAGTACCTAATTTTGGGAAATTTTCCAAAAATCATACCATGATAACTGCAAATCCTTAAACATTGGTCTATGGTAACCTAGGCTAGATACGTTCCTAACGAGGTGACTTTTCACCCCCTTAAGGCTTTTCATCGACCTTCCTAACACCCTGTATATACAGAAATATGTATATCTGCGTAATGTTGACTATCATCCCATCTGGCTATTATCAGAACGATTTTTGAGAATGCTTGTATATATTTTGATAATGCTTGCATTTATTCAAAATTGATTTTGAAGTCATAAGAGCTTACGAAATATTGAGTACGGGAAGGTAGGCTACTATGAGGACGGTCCTCGAAGTTCCTTCAATGTCTTGAAAACCTTTTTTCCTTATATATATGAGTGTGGGTGGGTGTGTGTGTGTGTATTTTATTCTACAGATCCGCCTTTCGTTTTTGGCTGGCCAGGGATCGAGCGCAAGAGTGCGGGCAGCAGGAGCGCACAACGTGCGAATTAACGAGGTCTCACGGTCATCGCGATTTATTATCACTTCTCGAGCGCGCGCGCGCGCGCGTACGCAAGAGAGTTCTTGGCATCCGGACGCGGGGTAGATCTCGCGGGAACACGCCTGTTTCTGCCAGCGGGAAATATCCGCAATCTTGATATAAATCCTGCCTTCTTCTGAGAGAGAGAGCTTCCGTGGCTTATTCTTCTTTCTCGGGAGCTTTCGTTAACAACGTTGTTTTGCGTGGTACAATTCCGCGGTACAGTAAAAAGAAATCAATTAATAAGAATCTTACACTTAGTTGAATTTTTTGAAAATATCGATTTTTGGTTATCGACGGATTTTTGAATTATGAAATTTCAAAAATGTTTTCTGAAAATTTCAAGTCGATCCGATCAAAACTAAGGAAGTTATAGGTGTTTATAGATAGGTTCGCGAACCGGCGAACTTAAAAAGTTGCTTTCGCAAAATCACTTTTTCAAAATCGGTGACAACGACATTCCAAAAAATTTCCAGGCTTCGATTACATATTAGAAAGCAGTGCTCCATCGAAGGCATTTTTTTTAGATGCATAGTTTTTTTATAAACGAAAATACAGCGTTTTTTTTCATCGAACAACCACACTTTCACTTTAGACCGCGGCCATTTTTTCACAACAATGTTTTTTTAAATCCTTCGTCAAGTGTAGTAATAAAACATCCCCTAAGTCGCGAAAAAGGTGAAGATATCTTTCCTTTGAAAAAAAATCATGCAAAGCAGTAATTTTCTTTTGTCACCCAAAGGTTACCCCTTGAGGTTCACCTTTAAGAAGGATTAGCCCCCTTAAGGTAGTTCGTCTGCGAAAATCTCAACCAAAAGTTTACATACCATGTTCATGTTTAAAAGATTGATAATTGGTTTAATTAGTAATGAATAAAATTAAAAACTACGCAATATTGACTTGGTACTGGTAGATAATACGATGGATATCATGTATTGCCGTAAAATATATTTTTGATTGTGTTTTTGATCGACCATTGCCAGTAAACTTTTTGCCGGGACTGTCCAGGCTTTGCCCCAATTGTTTTTTTTACCAGGCTTTGCACCAAAATTGTGAAGGCTTCTCATGGTTATATCTTGGAAACTAGATGGTGAATAATTCTCATTTTTTTCACATTATTCGTGATATCAATTTTTTAATTTTAGTTTTGACAGTAGAATTAATGATGCTCTGTTTGCCCATCATAACGCATTTGTTACGTGTAAACCAAGCCAACTTTAAGTGTAAATATCTCAGGTTTGGGGTGGTCAAACTTATTCAAATTGCACAGATGTTGGGATAATGTATTAAATAACGTATATGTCAAATTTCAACCATTTCTTAATTCAACTCTTCTGTGGAGGTACTGCCTTAAGGGGTCTTCTCACTTTAGACGCTAAGAAGGCTATTTTCATGAATTTTTTTGATATGTTTATATTATAGATATTGATATAAAAGTTGTTACACTTAATACATACACTTTCGAAACGCATTAAAAAAAAAATAATTTACTCAAGTCACTATTTATAGACGGAAATGGTAATTAAAAAAATGTCCTAAAAAAATGTAGGTACGATGTTGATGAAATCTGGGAGATAGATCACTCGAAACAAAACAATTTGACGGTTTTAGATTCAGTATGTCAATGGCTATAGGGCATATCATACGATTTATGGTATATGCAAAAATAACAAAATGGCGGGCGTTTTTTCGAAAAAAACAACAACAAAAAACGTATATTTGTCGTCGTATAATGTCCTCGATATGCGCTATAGGTATAGTTGTAAAGAATATGTGGTTAACATTTCATAAGAATCGGTTCCGTAGTTTCGAAGATTTTATCAACAAGCCTTACATAAGGTTACATAAATACTTTAAAAAATAATTTTTGTTGTATTTTGAAAGTGTATTTATTAAGTGTAACAACTTTCATATCAATATCTATAATATAAACCTATAAAAAAATTATGCAAAAATCCTTTTTTAGCGTTCTCTGAATCGACGAACTTTAAAAGCGTTTTTCTCAAAATGAATTTTTCAAAATCGGTGACCACGATATCTCAAAAATCACTGCCCCGATAAACTTCAATTTTTACAAGCTTCTTCTACATTTCAAAAAGCAGTGCTTCAACGAAGGAATTTGTTGTTCGATGCACACTTTTTTATATCAACCCAATTAGAGCGTTTTTTATACCGGAAATTCACATTTTCACTTTGGGCGGCCATTTTTTCAAAATTCAATATTTTTAATAATCCTCGGTCGCAGCACTAGTTGATTTCATGGAAAAAGTAAATGCGTTTGATTTTTTTGTTTCTGGTGGTTTGTTCCCGTGCAAAAATGTCCCTCCTGGGGAATGTCGTTTTTTACGTTCTGAAAGAAAATAAAAACAGTAATTGTCGTATGAATGGACTTCGAGTGTAGGATGCGTTATGGAGGGAAAGAGAGTGCAGACGAGAGTTACTACCGATTTTATTCGTTTTGTGAACTCAATCGGAAATTTAATTCGAGCTACCTGATAGGATTTTCCATTTTTGTTTCATTTCGTTTCACATCGCGAATCCACGAGGCGCGTCATATAGATGTGAGTGACGAAAAGTATGCTTTTGCGTGTATATTACTCCTCCGCGTAAGTTAGGCTGCGTCTTGACGTCCACTTATCGCGCCCGCGGAAGAAACAACTTTCACTCCCGGGGGCGCTTTGCCAATAAAACGTTCGGATCTCGATCGATCAACTTTGCTCTTGCCTAGCGTTCGCTAATTTTCTAATTTATTAATGGTCGCGACACGTCGTACACCACGCTTCGTGCGTGATGTACGACGATCGGCAGCGTGAAGTGAGCGGCAAGGGGGCGGCTTATCGACTTTGGAGTATACAGGGTGTTAGGAAGGTCGATGCAAAGCCTTAAGGAGATGATAGGACAACTCGTTAGGAACATATCTAACCTAGTTTATGTTAGTCCAAAGTCTAAGGATTTCGAGTTATCATGGTAAGTATGATTTTTGGAAATTTTCCCAAAATTAGGTACTAAATCGTTCGTAATGTTCAAACCGACAATAATTGGTAACTAAAAACTTATTTGCGTCTTAGCTTGATGTGTATTCAATCGACAAGCACCAATACAATCATCTGTATCGACCCAATTAACTCAATGGGACGTGTTGAATAATTAAAAAATAAAAATACCTCTTACGTTAAGGCTATTTAAAAAAAAAAGCTTTCCAAGTTATTTTTAGATTTTTTTTTGTATTTCTGTTTTGTTATGCTCAAATGCTTTTTAATTTCCACTTTGTTATGCTCAACTACTTTCTTTAAATTTCTACGTAGTACATTCTTATTTAAAAAAAAACATTTTTTTAAAATTAATTTCAAACGCGAGAATGAAGCTTGAAAAATAAAAATACTATTTTTGAAAAAACGAGTTAGTACACAATTAAGGGAAATTTTCCAGAAATCATACTTACCATGATAACTCGAAATCCGTAGACTTTGGAGTAAGGTAACCCAGGATAGGTATGCTCCAACGAGGTGACATGTCACTCCTTTAAGGCTTTGCAATCGTTCCTAGCACCCCTAGAATTTTTTTTCGATGTACAAAATGGCCGACTACATAATGGATGACAGAACATAGAGTACTAATCTTTAACAACTGGCATCGGGAAGTATTCAGGTTGAGTCATTTAATATTACATGATCGGGCAACGCATAGAAATTGTGAACATTCACAACAAAATGGTGAAAATTTTGCAGAGACTGTTCGAAAAGTTTACACGTATTTTGGTCATCATAACGCACCATTTAGCAACACTGTGGTGAATTTAAGGCCTTAGGCCACGTAACGGGTATAAAATCATGTGCAAATTTAACCATTTTTTTCGTATGAAAAAGTTATTCACTCATAAAATTAATTACACATTTTCCATTTGTCATGCCAATTGGAAAAAAGCTGTTTCGAGAAGTTTTGAGTAGTCGGCCATTTTGTACATCGAAAAAAAAATTCTAACAGCTTGATATTCATACTAAATAAATGTGTGCTTAATTTTATGTGTGAATCACTTTAGCACACGAAAAAAAATTTGCACATGATTTTAAACCCGTTACTGTGGCCTAAGATCTTAATCACAAAATTGGAGGTTAGTGGCTCAATTCTGACCGTGAATTATCGTTTGGTGCGGATTTTGGGTTGGAGGAGTGATTGGGCAGTACTTTTTCGAGAATGTTGCTGGAAATGGGGTTACCGTCAATGGTGTTTGTTATTGTGACACGATAACCAACTTTTATTGAATGAATCAAACAGCATGGACTTAGAAGACATATTCTTTCAACAAGATGGCGCGACCTGCCGAAGTTTCATGGTCCCTTTATCTCGCGCTGTGGTCACCAAGTGGCCACCAAGATCCTGCGATTTAATGCCATTGGACTTCTTTCTTCGGGGTTTTCTGGAAGAAAATGTGTATGCCAATGATCTACAGACCATTTCGGAGGCCGAGAACGCAATTGGACGTACCATTAATAAAATTAGTTCGCAATCATGCCAAAATGTTATTGAAAATTTCGTCAAAAGAGTTAACGTTTGCAAACAGGGATGAGGCGGCCATTTATCGGATATTGGCTTTCACACATAACCTCCATGTTTGTGGAAACATATGCTGGAAATGAGCGCAGTAGGGTACCGTGGAAAATACTTTTTCTGTACGGAGAAGAAACGTTTTTTATGTCACTCGACAGTCTGCGTAAACTTGGGGCCCAAAAAACAGGTCATTTTCAAATATTTTTTTTTCTGGTGAGAATATTGCGACGGCGAGGTTGGGATTTTACACATAATTGATGACAGTCTTGCCAAGTTTGAGATTTTTTTTATTGAAAAATCTTCATAGATAATGAAGTTATTATTGTTTATCAATAAGGAAACGTTTTTTTGTATAGCTTGACGGGTCTGCTTAAACTTGGGGCCCAAAAACCGGTGGATTTTCAATATTTTTTTCTGGTGGGAGTATTCGGACGACGAAGTCGGGATTTTACGAACAATTGATACATAGCTTTGCCAAGTTCGATATTTTTTTCATTGACAAATATTGATAAGCAATAAAGTTATTCTTGTTTAAAGAATCCGCCGCCGCTGCTGCATCGCCACTCGGTGTAGGAAGTTTTGGCGACTAGGGTCATCTGAAATGGAAAATGAAAAATACTACTTTTAGTATAATCATAAAACTTTCGTAAACGAAGGGTCGTTTTTCGAAATTTTGAAAATTACGAAAATGGCAGGTTGTGGGAAAAAGTTTGACTTTCAACCAAAAACAACTTTAGTCACTTGTAAATAAATAATAAACTATGCTATGTCCGAAATTAAAGTGAATGTGAGGAATAGATTTTGAGATACGACTTACACCTTTCGCAAAACATAGTTTCGAGAAAAATGTTACAGGAAACACACTACACCGTAGGGCAGTGGGCTGACTCTGCCCAAAACTCGTCATAATCCGCTCAATTTTTGAAATTTTTGTAAAATTCTTGTTGCATTCTAATGTTAAGATTCTAGGCCAGTGGTTCTCAACCTTTTTTTGCGACGGAACCCTTTTGAAACACTAAATTATTTACAGAGCCCTAAAATAAGCAAAACCTGGTTTTATGTTAATTTTTTTTTATGAAAATGATACAATAATAGCCACTTTACATAACAATTTTTTTCGTTCATTTTTTAGATTTAGTGTGTGTTTTATTACTACTTTTGGCTGTTATTTGGTATTTTAAAAAAATAGGTTTCCGACGGGGTGAAGGTATGGCACGGTCTTCTAAACGGGTTGCGACGGATGTTGTCAGATGGCGTGACACGTAGCGTTGGCGGGATTCATCTAAAAAAATCCAACGAAGATTTTTGTTTCACCAACACTCATATACAGAATATGAACCAAGAAAAAGTAAGAAATTACGAAAATCGATAAAATGGTACGTTTTGAAACAAAAAGATTGATATTTTCCGAAAAAAATGACTACATTTTGCAATGAAGAATAGTTTTTTTTCCGGAACTTTTGGCGTCATGTTTTAGACACTAAGGATAGAAAGATTTATACCAAATTTCCGTAGAATCGGGCGATTAGTTTTTTAGTTATACGTCACGCCAGTTTAGAAAATACAGTATAGAAGACCCGGCATACCGCCGCCGTTTTTAATGTTAAATAATTTAAGAAATACCATGTAGGCGTAGTCCGGACAAAGTGAAAACCTTAACGTTTGGAGGATTAAAGAAACAGAACTAGTTAACATAGAAATAAAACAATGTGTTCATAGAAATCAGTATTTATTAAAGTTTCCAATATAATGAACAAAAATTCGTAACATCAGTACTTTAATTAAAATTATGAATTATATGGCAATAGGAGACGCTATCCGCTTTGCCCAATCGACCGGGCAAAGTGAATTTCTTGTAATCTTGATTATCTTGTAATAGATCGAAGGAAGAAGCAAAATAATATTTTTTTGACAAAATCGCGGCTTCTGAAAAAAATCGATTTTTGACAAAAATTTAGGCCTTACATTGTTTATAAAATGGAAAATACTTATCGGTGAGTAAAAAACTTTCGATTAATTACTAAAAAACATACTTGAAAATATCATGTTAAAATTTGAGATTGATCGGTTCAGTCGTTCCTAAGAAATCTTGCTCACCGACTCAAAACACAGAGTTTGGAGAAAAACGCGTTTAAATTCTCAAAAGCACTTTACACATAGTAAAAAAATAATAACAAATGTGCGTGTAACTTCGAGAATGTTAGCCGGATTAACAAGACATTTTCTGTGTGTACTTAAATATATGTACATTACGAAAAAAAATTTTAATCGATTTTTCGAATATTTTAACTGTATATAACCCCTTAAGTAAATAAATCATCATTTTCACGAAAAAAAGGCCAAGAACCTTATTTTCACACCTAATATCAAACTATACAACGAAATATCGTATTTTGGAAATTTCAAGGTTATTCACGCCTCTCGCTACATACTCATATATTAACATCGTGCGGGTACTTTCCCCATGGCAATTTGACGACAAAGGAACCCGCAATAAAAACATTTCTACAGCACCCCAATTTTTACAAAAAAAAATCATCTTTCCATATCCATAACCAGCAAAAACGTCCAGCTACATCTTCTTCTTTTTTTTCTACTCCAATCACATTTCCAGCTCGCATGTTGCAAAAACACGTTCGACGTCGCCCAAAAATGAGCGTCGAGTCACAAACGAAAATCTCGTGTATACGCGGTAGTGAAAAACGCTGATTGAGATTTGTAACCGAGGCCGCGCGTCACTGGCCTGTCCTCATAAACTTCAACACTTTTATTCTTCTCTTTTTATCAAGAAAAACTATCTAACTTTTGCACCGTAAAACACACATCTTCGGAGCGCCGTACAGTCGCGGATGGGCGCGCACAGTTGATTCTTCCTCCGTACAATCCCCAGTCACACGCGTTTAACGACTCTTCCGTGTATATACCGACACGCGGAGCAATAATCGCGCCGTGAGACAACGCGCGGTGTAACGATTTACAGGCAATAACGATGAATCGAGGTCGAGCGCAGACACGATGAATTCCTTGACTCTAGCGCGGTTTTTTTAGCGTCAGCAAGAAAGCGCAATTAAACTGCACGACATCTAATATACATTTTACTATAAAGTACGTATACAGGGTGTCCCAGAACTGAATGTGATCCGTGAAATGGGAGGTTGGCGATGAAATTCTGAGTCGATTGATATAAGCAAGTGTGGGTCTCCGATCAACTCCTGAATTATTATTCATTTTTAAAGGCGGACCAATCAGGTGCGCCCACCTTTAATGATCAATATTAATTCATGGGTTGATCTGAGACCCACACATGCTTATATCAATCGACTCAGAATTTCACACCCAACCCCCCATGTCAAGGAACGCATTCAGTTCTGGGACACCCTGTATACAGGGTGTCCTGTAATTAATGGATAATCTTGGAACTGTCGATTGGTCAAATCATGCCCTGTTATATGCTGGAGTTTCAGTTTACTAAAAATCCCACGGTTTTCGAGATAAAAATCATCTGCTTTTGGTTTTTCGCATGCCTTTTCTACAAATAACTTTTTTTCACCCTGTTTTTTTTAGTACTCTTGGTTATTTGTTTTATCTAGGAAAGTCTTATTTTTAGCCTTAAATATTAAGGAAACTTTATGAAAAAAGATCTTATGCAAAATTTTCATACAAACCATTTGAACGTCTGACTTTGATAGCCTGCGGTGTAAAAAAAATGGACTACGCATATCGTGCCAATTACTTTTAAAAGTTGCTTAGTTATTGCCGAATTCATATCATTTGTAGAAATGGCATGCGACAAACAAAAAGCAGATGATTTTTTTCAAAAAATAAC
Organism: Ophion ellenae; assembly: GCA_963210295.1. Taxonomy (NCBI): domain Eukaryota; kingdom Metazoa; phylum Arthropoda; class Insecta; order Hymenoptera; family Ichneumonidae; genus Ophion; species Ophion ellenae. The sequence continues at coordinate 41,905,245 of OY723391.1, read as the reverse complement.
ATGAAGCCCAAAATCTCGAAAACCGTGGGACTTTTACTAAACTGAAAGTTCAGCATAAAGTAGGACATGATCTGACCTATTGACAGTTGCAGAATTATTCATTCATAATAGGACACTCTGTACATACAGGGTGATTCACAAATGGGAGAGTTTCCTTTGTGAGCATGCGGGGTGTGTCATTGTGAGCAAAGCGATTTTTTTTAAATTTTGTGCGACATAAATTGGCCGAGATATTGGCTTTCAAAGTCCAGGTAGCAGACAATGGCACCATAGCTGCGCACGCACGGAACGTGCAAGCCAGATCGAGCGCGGCTTCGAAGCCCCGTTCAGAAAAATACATTTTTTTTTCGTTAACATTTATTTTTCGGTGCAGAATAATGGACTCGCTTTGCACATTGATAATGTGATTAAATCATTTTCGTTAATTATTTAATAGCTAAGACGGAACGCCATTGTGATGGGTAAAAAAACGATTTTTTGCATTTCCTCAAAGTATTCACGAATATGTGAAAAAAATTCAAGGCGAAATATTGAAAATTGATCTACTTACAGACGATTTAGTGAGAGCACGTAGCGCAACGATTTACGTATACTAAAACTTTCAATCGTGTTTTTCTCGAGACAACTTTTCTCGACCTGCCCGGAATCATAACTCTAGTTATGATTGTCCGATTTTCAATTAAAAATGAACAATATTCCCGTAATTGCAGTAGCTATGATTGTACGTAGCCATTTTTTGAAATTCAGTATTTCTTAAGCCCCCAAATATAAGTAAATATTTCGCTAAAATTACACTTTTTTTAACACCCCCTTTTAGTGATTTTTTCCCGAAAAACGGCTACGTACAATGAGAACTACACTTATATAGATTGTACAACTTTTTTTATTTTTATTTTTCAGACTAACCATCGTCGAGTTCTCGATCCGGCCGTTGAATCATACTATTTACACAGATCCTCTATTAGACCTCAATAAGGTTGTCAATTTGGAATTTTTTAAAATACAAATTTACCACAAATAAGTCCAATGTATGCTCAATAACATCCCTTTTTTCCAAATCCCAAATAAATAATGCAGTAGACGAAAAAAAAACGCAAAAACGACTTTTTTTCGGCCAGCCCCCGTGGTGTCCTCCCTTAGGCAAAAAAAATCGCGCGTCAGCAGCTACCGTGCCATTGTTCACTTAGCGTCGAGCTTTAAACGCGAACATCTCCGCCCATTTGTCGCACGACATTAAAAAAAAAGAAGAGTTTCGCTCGCGATGACACGACCTGTGTGCTTACCAAGGGAACCCCATTAGTTGTGATTCGTCCTGTATATATATACAGGGTGTCCTGTTATGAATAGATAATCCTGCAACTCTCGATAGGTCAGATCATGTCCTACCAAATGCTGAAGTTTCAGTTTAGTAAAAATTCCACGGTTTTCGAGATATTGGACTTTATGTTATTTTTTTTAATCATCTGCATTTGGTTTTTCGCATGCCATTTCCACAATTGATATGATCCGATAACAACTGAACAACTTTTTAATGTATTTGGCACGATATGCACATTTTGTTTACACCGCAGGCCATCAAAGTTAGATGTTCGAATTGGTTTCTATGAAAATTCTGCATAAGATCTTTTTTATAGAGTTTCCTTAACATTAAAGGTTAAAAAAAGACTAGCTGAAACAAATAATCAAGAGTATTTTTTAAAGAACCGGGTTAAAAAAAAGTTATTTTTTGTATAAATGGCATGCGAAAAACTAAAAGCAGATGATTTTTATCTCGGAAACCGTGGGACTTTTACTAAACTGAAAGTTCAGCGTATAGTAGGACATGATCTGACCTATCGACAGTTGCAGGATTATTCATTCATAACAGGACACCCTATATATATATATATATATATATATATATATATATATATATATATATATATATATATATATATGGGGCATTCCATACCAATTTGACCTGGGTCTGACCCTCGACCCCTCAAATCTGATTCCCGATTTTTCCTATCATTACTCTCACTCTATCAAGCAATTACGATTTTTTTCAGATTTTTCAAAATAAATTTAAGCGCGTCATGAATTTTCGAAAATTTTTTTTTGCACACCTCGATCGCCGTAATCGAAAAATCTGAAAAAATTCCCAAAAATACAGTGTCAGTTATAAAAAATGTTGGTGTAAAATTCATAATGTCTGGGCTTTTGCTTCAACCCGTTTTTTAGCTTTTTGAGCAAAAAAAAATGAAAAAAAATAAGAAGCAGAGGTCAATTTACTGTAAACTGTTTCTCGAAATTTTGTGTGCATAATACCAGATTGAAAAAAAAATTTCTCCTATTTTTCTAAAGTGTATTTTGTAATTTTCGATTTTCTTTTTTTATCATGGTTGACAAAAACCCTAATAAGAGGTTGAAGCAAAAGCCCAGATATTATGAATTTTACACCAACATTTTTTATATTTGACACTGCATTTTTGGGAATTTTTTCAGATTTTTCGATTACGGCCATCGAGGTGTTAAAAAAAACATTCAAAAATTCATGACGCGCTCAAATTTATTTTGAAAAATCTGGAAAAATTGGAATTGCTTGATAGAGTGAGAATAATGATAGGAAAAATCGGGAACCAGATTTGAGGGGTTGAGGGTCAGACCCAGGTCGAATTGGTATGGAATGCCTCATATATATATATATATATATATATATATATATATATATATATATATATATATATATATATATATGTATATATATATATATATATATATATATCCTATATATATATATATATATATATATATATATATATATCCTATATATATATATATATATAAATCCTATTTATAGAAAATTGAGAATGCAATTAATTCGTGTGTACGCTCGTGAATCGTTCCTCTCCGTCGACTCACGACACTTTGATGGCTCTCGTTCCTCTCTAGACTCGCGATTTCTAGCCTTCCTGCGACCATGTACCATATGAGTGAAGCTCCTCAGGGTAAGCAAGTTGAATTTTATTGTTCGTGATATACGGGAAACGAGAATTTCCTCGTAACTACGCGTTCTCGATGCTCTCGGCCGAGACAAAAGTTTCGGACGAATTGCTCGGAGGAACAATGATAATTGATCGAAGTTCGATTACATCTCCAAATAACAATCAAGCCATGACAATTGATTGATTCCGGTGCTTTGTCAATTTTGGCCCGATACCGTGACAAAAAGGTCGTCCGAGCTTGTGTCGCTTTTTCACTTTCTCGATGTTTAGGACTAGCGTCTTTGTATTACCCGCCTAATTATAATCTGACAGAACGAATGTACGAGCGGACACAATTTTATAATATTCATAAGATACGCTGTGAAAAAAGATATTCGCACGGGAAAAATTGTTCACGCACAGGTAACCAAAAAAATATTTCAATGAAACACTAAAATATTCTATATATTTCTGACGAGTCTTGGGGCTCAAAAAAACAGGTCGATTTTTAATTTTTTTTTTCCGATGAGGGTATTGTGGAGATGAGGCCCGGATTTTACACACAAGTTTTAGTTTTTTTCTTAACTTAGAAATATTGTTAAACAAAGAACTTATTATTATTTGAGCAAAGTGCATGATTGCTGCATGGCCAATCGGCGTAGGTAGTCTGGCACTAGGGCGATCTGAAGAAAAAAAAACAAAAATGTACTTTTACCATAATACTGAAGATCAAATGATCGGATACTTATTGAAATTTAAAAAATTACGAAAATGGCAAGGTTTAGAAAAAAATAGTGCGATTTAGCACAAAAAACAACAACTTTAATAATCTGTTATCACCGAATGGATAAGATATCAAAAAATCACAATAATAAAAACATATAAATAAAAATGAAACCGGAGCCACTCGGGCTGCATGAATGCACGCATATTTATCTAGAAGTTCCATTCAGACGTACATAATAATATAATAATTCGTAATGCAAAATTAAAAAACGTCATTCAAAAAAAATATATATATATATGTTGAATTGCATTTTTTGATGTTACTGTATGAACGCATCCTCAATTCTGTGCTTTATACCACACGGAATGAACCTGCAAGGTCGCCAACAGTTGAACTATATATGTTTCTATATATATATATATATATATATATATGTAAGGTCGCCAATATATATGTATATATACAGGGTGTCCTGTAATGAATGGATAATCGTGCAACTGTTGACATCATGTCTTACTATATGCTAAAATTTCAATTTAGTAAAAGTCGCACGGTTTTCGAGATTCGGGAAATTTTCCAAACTATTATTTAAATAATATCATTAACATAAAAGGTAAACGAGTTACTACCCAATTTTGGGAAATTTTCCAAAAATCATACTATGATAACTCGAAATCCTTAGACTTTGGACTAAGGTAAGCTAGGTTAGATATGTTCCTAACGGGGCGACCTATCACCCCCTTAAGGCTTTGCATCGACCTTCCTAACACCCTGTATATACACATATGTATATCAATATATATGTATATAAATATGTAGGTATGTATACACGTATATATATATATATATATATATATATATATATATATATATATATATATATATATATATATATATATATATATATATATATACATACATACATACATACATACATATATGTATATATATTTTTTTTACCTCATCTCAAGTCTCCAAACGCGCCACGCGCACCAGCGCAAAGACGTTGGCCCTGCCGCACCTTGTCCATAGTAATTGTCCCCTAATTAATGTCCCAATTAGCATTGATAAACCCAATCCTGCCGTCCGCACTTGTTCTTTGTGCATACGCTACAAACGAAAAATCTGTACGCGCGTATACCTATGTATTCAACTGTGCGTATACGTATGCAGGGATATACGGTCGTTTGAACAACCGACCGAGCCTCCGTTTCGAGGGACACAGCCTGCTATATATTACGGTATCGAGAGGAAGAAAAAATGTGGGAGAATTGTTGGTACAATTTTTCAGGCGATTCCCCGGTAAACAGCACTCTTTTTCCAGACCTGTAATGTGGAAGCTATACTATATATAGATATCTATATATGTACCATATTTTTCCGGACCTGTAATGGGGAAGCTATACTATATGGAGAAATCTATATATGTTTAAAATGCGTTTTCAGACCACGATCGCGTAGAAAAATAGCCACCAGATTCAGCGAGTAATAATAAGGTGTTTCAAACGACGTTTTACCGCGCCAGAGATCAATAAATACGATAGAGTATGGGGCCTCAAAGCAACACGCTGCTTCAACCCATTAATGATAAATAATAAATAAATATTGGAAAAATAAATTCATATGAAAGAAAATCTCGATTGTACGTAGTAGGTGCTCTGAATACGAATGCATTGAGGTACATTTGGCTAATTGGGTCGCTTAATATTCTTGGTAGGAATTGAGAATCTTGGGGAGGACATACGATGGGATTGGCCTGGAATGTCCGATATAGTTGCATATGTACAGATGGGTTTATATATGCATACGGAGACGAGGAAAAAGTGGTTCAGAAGACTTGGAATTTCGAGGACCGATCTCATAATCCTCATACTCAACGTTATGTAAATCCTGCATTGGTAGAAAAGTGTGTTTGAAAAGATACTAAACACTATAGTTGTTCAGAAACATATACCTACATTTTTTTATTACCCAACGGTGTTCGATAGATCTTGATTTGATTAAATAAATGGATTTGAAATAAATCTCTGGAATAGTCGAATGAAGTAAAAAAAACATTTATTTTTCGAAAATGTTAGTTCAAATAAAAAACCATCAACCAAAACCATTTAGCTTGTTTTTATTACTCACCGGTGTTGAATGGATCGTGGTTAGAAGAAATAAATAAATTTTAAATAAATCTCTGACGGAAGGAGTGCAATCAGAGAAACATTGGTTTTACGAAAGGTTTGTTAATTCGAAAAAAAGGATCAACTGCACGCATTTAATTCAACGCAAATTAATATCTTTAATTATTTATACCTTTAGAAATGTATACCTTTATACCTTAAATTATATATTGAACGTAACATACACCTACATTTTTTATCACTCAACAGTGTTCAATGGATCTTGATATGATAAAAAAAATGGATTTGAAATAAATTTCTGGAATAGCCGAATCAAGTAAAAAAAAAACATTTCTTTTTCGAAAATGGTAGTTAGTTAAAATTAAAAAGAATCAACTAAAAGCATTCCGGTGATTTTTATTACTCAACAGTCTTGAATGGTTCTTAGTTTGAATAAAAAAATAGATTTGAAATAAATCTCTAGATTAGTAGAATGGAATTTAAAAAACATTTATTTTACGGAAATATTAGTTAATTCGAGGAAAAAGGAAAACTACACTTTATAATATTAGTTAATTCGAGGAATTCGAGGAAAACTACACTTATCCAGTTGATTTTTATTACTCAACGATGTTGATTGAATCTTGATTATAAGAAATGTATACATTTAAAATTAATCTCCGAAATAGTCGAATTAAATTTAAAAACCACCGACCAACTATACCCATTTACTTGATTTCCATTATTCAATAGTGTTGAATAGGTCTTGATCTGCAAAATATATATGTTAGTTCATTCAAGTAAAAAAGATCAACTAAACGCATTTCGTTGATTTTTATTACTCAACAGTGTTCAATAGATCTTGTTTTGAAAAAAATATATATATTTGAAATAAATTGCTCGAACAGTGGAATCAAATTGAAAAAAACATTGATTTTACGTAAATGTTTGTTAATTCAAACAAAAAAAGATCATCTCAACGAATTTAGTCGACTTCAATAAATCTTTTATATCAGTGCAATGTCTCTATAATCGACTATAGATAGATTAAAACGCATTTATATAGAGGTCACATCAAGGACTGTCCTGTCCCCAAAACTGACGAGACGTTAAAAAAAAAATGGATGTACGTACAGCAAAGTCAGATGTGATGACATCTGTTCCATATTTATCTATATATGATGTGGATATGCGTGTAACGCGCATTTATTATGCACGTGCTCGACGCCGACATCTCAGGATTTACTATTCGAGAATTGGACACAATAGGCAGTGCAAGAGAGAGGAAGATAAAGAGAGACAACTAGTCGAGTTGTAATAAGTGCGTCCCACGATTATACGAGATCTTTGGTACGAGAAAATGATCTACGTAAAGCTGCGCACGACGATTAATGTCGTAGTGGCCTTGACATTCGTGCAATTTGCTGCAACGATGAGAAACGCGTACGTGTAATAGACTGACGAGGGTCAACTCGCGGAACAAAAGTATCCGCGTTTGTCTTCCCGTTTAACAAATCGTGAGAAATCTTGTCCTGTCATACTGCAGCGTTTATCGTGGCAACTGACTATTATCGAATTTTCGAAAATTAATGGTGGTAGCGACGACAGCGGGCAGGATTCGAATTAGGGGACCCTTGATCGAAGGATTTCGCCCTCATAGTAAATTTAAAAACAAATGTAAAATAAACTCTAGGAAATTCGACTAAAATTCTTTCTTGCTTAATTAAATCTGTGGAAAAAGTCAAATGAAAACTGAGAAATTTCGAATAAAATCTATCGTTTGGCAAAATGGATAAATAAAAAAGAAAAACTTATGAATTTTGAGTCGAATCTGTCATTTGGTAAAATAAAATTGTAAATAAAAAATTAAATCTTACGAATTTTAAATAAAATCTGTTTCTTTTCTGGTAACATGAAATTGTAAAATGTAAAATGAGAACTTGCGAATTTCGAATAGAAACTGTCGTTTGGTGAAATGAAATTGTAAATAAAAATACATACTTACGTATCCCAACTATTATCTGTTGTTTGTAAAATAAAATCGTAAATTAAGAATAAAAACTGTCGTTTTGTGTAATATAATTGTAAGTAAAAACACAAACTTACGAATTTCGAATAAACCTGTCCTTTGGTATAATAAAAGTGTAAATAAAAAATAAAATCTTACGAATTCCAAATAAAATCTGTCGTTAGGGAAAATAAACTTGTAAATTAACCCTCAATCCGTGAAGGTATTTGAGGCACCTTAATCCCGCGAACCTGGGGTCGTTTTCGTCTTCGTACTACCAAACCAACAATTGTCAATGAAAAAATCGGAAAAATGCATGGTCAATTTTTAGGCCGTACGTCTCAAGGGAAAACAGGTTAATTTTTTCTTATTTTTAATATTTTTTGTTTCATTAAATATTAAACAACCTGCGAAGAAAATGAATTTTGGGCAGGACGGAAACGACTCAGGTTCACGGATTGAGGGTTGAGAATAGAAACTTACAAATTTCGAATAAAACTGTCGTTTTGTGGAATAAAATTGTAAAAAAAATACAAACTTACGAATTCCGAATAAAAACTTAAGCATTTCGAATAAAAACTGTCGTTTGGTGAAATAAAATTGTAAATTAAAAATAAAAGTCTACAAATTTCGAACAAAAACTGTCGTTTGGTGAAATATAATTGTAAATAAAAATAGAAACCTACGAATTTCGAATAAAATCTATCGTTTGGTAAAATAAAATGGTAAATAAACAATAACAGCGTACGAATTGTTAATAAAATCTGTCGCTTGGTAAAATAAAATTGTAAATAAAAAGTAAAAACGTACGAATTTCAAAGCAAACGATATCCGTTCAAATGAATTATTTTTCCCAATTAGTGAAAAATGAGGTAATGCTTTTCGAGACCCGACATACATTTTTGAATATATATTTTTGTGTTTTTTCATCCACACATCATTCAACGTTTTTTTTTATTGTCCTTGTTTTATCGTGATATCATTATCAGGCAATTTTCAATTATGGAATTTCATTGTTCCCACGATATCTCGTAAGAATACAATTGCGCATATGATGTATGAAAATTCTACCCTTAAGTGACTCAATTTACCTCCGCGCGTGACGATGCGCCGTCCTTGGCGTTGCCCGCGCGCCCGCACTTCTCGCCAAATCGCGAGACCCTCGTTGTGCGTCTCCTTATAAGTGCGCGCGCGGGACGCGCACGTTCCACCGTAAATGTCTAAAAACAATTTACCTAAGGATCAATCTGTGCGACCGTTCCCTCCTTCGCGCGCGAACGCAACTGCGTAATATCCGGCCCGATTCGTGGGTACAAGTGCATGGAAGCGCGTGGAAATGCGTATTGCTGGAGGGCGACAAAAAATGGTGGCACGTGGACAGATATTTTGGCCTGGGCCTCGATCAATACTTGGATGGGTGACCGCTCAACAGCGCACTGACTTACGCGCCTACTACCGAGCCGCTGGCAGTTTTATCGAGATTGCGAAAGCTCGTGAACTGCAGTGAAAACATAGCCGGTCGTATCGACAGCGGTTTTGCCCAGTTTCCCTGTGCCCTCGTGGAAAGTCGACACAGTAGAGCTTTGGAGACGAGTGGCTGTAGGGGACACTCTGGGGAGTGTTTGAGGTACTGGAACAGGTAAAATGACGAATGTGGGGTAAAATGGAACAAGGGATGTCGTTACAAAAACCCGCAAGGACATACGTAGGGACATTGATAATCATGATGATAATCCGTTACCGCTCAATCCTCAACATCAGTCGACCGATTAAAAAAATATCCAGGTGTCTATATACAGGGTGTCCCTCTTATCCCTGCCACCCAAAATAACTCGGTAATTATCGATGTCACAAAAAAGTCTTCCATACAAAAGTTGTACGGTGTGAAAGGGGCCATCAAATGCGATCAATTTTTTTAAATTTCGGTGGTGGCGTTGACGCACAGCGAAGGTCACCTTCACTTTTTTCAATGGAATGGTACATTTTTTCCTACCATCTTGTGAACCACCTCAAGCCGCATACAAAACATTCGGGGGTCAAAGTCGTTCAAGGTCATTCAAGGTCAGTATCGATGATACAAATGACTCGGATCACTACCGAATATTTGGTAGTGATCCGAGATATTTAGTTTTGCATTTCATTTCAATAGGTGACCTTGAATGACCTTGAACGACTTTGACCCCTAATGTTTTTTATGCGGCTTGAGATGCTCCTCAAGATGGTAGAAAAAAATGAAACATTCCATTTTAAGAAGCGGAGGTGACCTTCACTGTGCGTCAGCGCTTCCACCGAAAAAAAATAGGTCGCATTTGATGGCCCCCTTCACACCGTACAACTTTTGTCTGGAACATTTTTTTGCGACGTCGATAATTACCGAGTTATTTCGGGTGGCAGAGATAAGAGGGACACCCATATAGAACCACTGCGCTTTTATTTCCAATGTTATTGCCGTTATTATCGTTCTCAATGTTGCGCAAAGCACGAACGACCGAAGTGAACCGCAGTGAAAATACAGCCGCTCGTATCAGCAGCGGTTTTGCCCAGTTTCCCTGTGCCCTGGTGGAAATTCGATGCACTAGAGCTTTGGAAGACGAGTGGCAGTAGGGGACACTTTGGGGAGTGTTTGAGGCACTGAAAATGGTCAATTGACGAATGTGGGGCAAAATGGAACAAGGGACGTCGTCGCAAAAGCCCGCAAGGACATTCGTAGGGACATTGAAAATCATGATAATAATTCATTATCGCTCAATTCTCAACACCAGTCAACCGACTAAAAAAATACACGGGTGTCTATATATGTATACCACCGCGCTTTTATTTCCAATGTTATTACTGTTATTATCGTTATTAATGTTTCGCAAAGCGCGAACGACCGAAGTGCCGGCGCATATAGTGAATTACAAGGCGCACGAGCAATTATTTTTCCGCCAGAGCCGTTCCCAAGCGGTACAACTCACGCTCTCCCTCGTAAGTGGAAAAAAACGACAAGTTTCTATTTTTTTTTCAACTTTTTCCCGTATCCGAGGATATAATTTTCTAATAAAGTAATAATAACATACTTTAGGCACTTTGTCATCTGTGCAGAGTTGTGTCTGCGTCTGGACGTATTTTTTTTTTTTTCATCGCGCAAGCAAAAAAAATGCAATTTCGCATTGATTCACGGTGTAGCACTTAATCGCAATTAAATCGTCATACTTGTAATAACCAACGAGTTATTTGAATACGTGAAAAAAAAGTGTGTGTTTAAAATCTTCAACGCCAATAAAAATAAAAACGTACACTCGGCGACTATCATTACGCCCACGTGGAATTATTGTTCGATCGATTTGACGTCGAAAGTACAGGCCGTTCGCGGCTGGCTCCGAGATCACTCTGCGATTTTTTTAAATCGTTTTTCGGTGAATTTTATGTCGTCGAGATTAACGCATTCGGTTGGTTGAGCAAGGAATCGAAAAATTTCGCGCGCGTGCCGCGTTGTTGAATTGCGCATGCGTAATTTTATTGTGAAACGAGCAAGCCGAACATTGCGTGGCGAAGGTCGAACAATTCGGGCAATTATATACGCGCTAAAAGTTCAGAGAGAGAGAGAGAGCACACACGCACAAATTGCAATACTTAATTCACCGAGATGCATAATTCGTTGGGCGGAATTATCGGTTGTACGAGGGCGATGTAATTGCGAGAAGGGGAAACGATTTTGCGCGCTAGCACTCACGGGGAACGTCAACATTTCAGTGAGATATGCGCGCAAATTCGACACGAGTGAATCGCAGGCACGCGTTGACCATTTGGTGCCAATATGGACCCCTGATCTCACTCCGGTATATTTCTACGCTCAAGTATATTCGGCGATACTTGGAGCAAACAATTAGAATGAATTAGACGATTTTTTAGCGAGTACGTGTCGCGGATATTATTTTTTTCTTTTTTTTTCTACTCACTGCGAAACTTGCGGACTGGTAAAACACGTATTGGTGTCAATATGGACCAGTAGAAATAAAAATCAACGTGGGCTCGATGAAGTATCTTGATCGGAATATTAGATTGCCGGAAATTGCTCGTCTCAGTATGCAGGTACGATTTTTTGAGAGAGTAGAATAAATAAATTACTATTGGTCATCAAATGATGCAGTTTTCTTCGAGGATTTTTAAATAATTTTGGCTTCGAGACCGTTTTAAGTATTGCACTAGAAAAATCGTGTCGAAGACGTTAAATTCTGTTACAAATGTCCGGTCACCTTTGCTTTTAATTAATTCGACAACATCCCTAACCCATCTTGGGAAAAATTTCTGACTTTTTTGGATTTTCATTTTTGCTGCCAAGTTCTACGGCCCAAGGATACGGTTTGATCTTCTCATCGCAAAAGCGCCCTGAAGTACCGCTTTGCTATGGTGCAATTAATTTCTCCAACGCAACGAAACTATAAAACTTCGCGGACACGTCCCATGTCACGAAAGAAACGGAAGTGCGGCGAAAATAGATCGGCTCGAACCGATCCCATGCACCATCTCGATCGTTTAGTTCGAATTCGTCGACGTTCCGTCAAAATTACCAAAATTACGGTACTTTCTTGGCGCGAAACTCCAAAGCAGGTACACGCGAGATCCACGAGGGGTCCATATTAGCACCAACTCGTTTAAACATCGCGAACGCTTCTCCGAGAAGCGTTTAACGTATCGGGAGTATTCATTAGTTCCTCAATTTTGTGTTTATGTAATTTTCAGCGCGTGGGTATCGCCCAAGGCGAGATCACAGCTCGATGAAACAGCTATGCGATATTCGTGATTCCAAGCCACGTGTGTCCTTTGCCTGAGACTGTTACTCGCTCGCAATCGATGGCTGATCAATCACGCGTATTTCACATATAATCTCAAGCAAAATATTTTATTCAAAATTCATTAACATCCGTCCGTCATTGTTAAAATATTTCCGGACTATTTTTTTTCCATTTCTTTTCTTCCATTCAAACTTTTTTGCCATTTTTCGGAATTCGAGTATCTCCGAAACGACGCAATTCGAAAAAAGTCAACTACAAATGGAAATCGATCGAATTGCAAATAAAAGGGTAAAAAAAATCCGCTCCGTGTCAGCTACGAATTCAGGCCACCCAAAGAGATCGCAGTAAATCCAAGTTTCCCTCGTCGCATTATGAGTGGTCGAGGCACACTCCTGTGACAAACATGCCAGACTATGCAGAAAAAAAAACGCGTTATCGAGAAATCGAATGTAACGCGCGCGTTTTTCGCGGGGAGGGGGGAAAAAATGTTGAATGAAGACAATGAAGGCTTCCTTATGTATCGAATTGAGAAAAAAAAATCATCGTCACGAATATATATATATACGATTTTTTTAAGCGTTTCAACGATTCCGGTAAACGTGACGGAGCCGCGAGTTTGTCGTTTTACAAAAGCAAGTTGTGGAGCGCATGAATCATCGTGTCACCTGCGTCTACTGCCATTAGAGACAGACTATTTATAGAAGAAAAAGAAAAATCAAGCAACTATGCGTAGCGCTGCACGACGATCTTAGGAGACAGAAAAGATCGTGTGGCAATTGCCATATATCGTGGGATCTTAAGTTGTGTGTAGATATAAATGTATATGTACATACGTATGTATACGTGTACAGGGTGACTCACAACTGAGGCATTTCTTCTGGCAGTCCGCGTTGGAGAATAATCTTTTTCTTTAAAAAAAAAAACAATGTTGCCTCCAGCTGCACTCGACAATCAACGACCGCTTTGAGTGAGAAACGATATAGTGAAATACGCAGATAAAAATAAAATCATGCCGAAGGAAATTCTCGTCGGCGTTGTGAAAAATATCTGGACACTGAAAAAATTCACTGAATGTCCCTAGGCCTATTTATTAGGTGTTTGGTAGTAAAATAAATAAAATGGAAATTATAGAAATTTGGGTTAATTAAAATTATTTCAGATTGAGTTTGCAGCGTTGGAGTGCAACGAAAGTTCTTTTTAATTTTTTTTTTTCATTATAATTGAAAATCACCTTTTGCGTATTTAGGTTGTTAAGGGAGACTTTGTCCTTGGAGTGCCATATTTGAGGTGTTTACATTTTATTTTTTTAAAAGGAAACGAGTAAAGCTTTTTGAGTGCGGTTTTTTCTTGCTTTTATTCATGATATACAGAACGTTAAAACATTTTTTTTTGAAAAAAAAAACCGAAATGGCGGCCGTTGCAGCTCCGCGAAAACAGTTCCTCAAATCGCGGGAGGTAAACGGCTGACATCACTGCCCCCTCTTTGTTGATCTGAAACACAAATTCAAAGCATATTATCAATCTGTGACCCTTTGGTCATGGAATGACGGATGGGTTTTTCGTTTAGTACAAACTTCGGAAAATGGCGGCAATTTAAAAAAAAATCGAATTTTCGCGTTTTTTTCGCATAAAAAGATAAATAATAAATGCAAAAATGTATCTATCGAAAAAACGATCCGTCATTCCGTGAAGACATATTTTCTGAGTATGCTCTCCAAATTTCAGGTCGATATGTTAATTACAGCGGGCAGGAGAATGTCAGCCATTTTTAAAAATGTGTTTTCGAGAAAAACGCGTTTAAAGTTTTGTAATGTGTTTACACAAATGTGTTTATAATTACCGCTAATCGGCAATGCCTGGTCCATAGAGGCATCTCTCCTCTTCTTCTAGCTGCTCATGTTGAGCCGCTAACATCTCCCGCTGCATTTCCAGGACAAAGTCTCCCTTAATAGCTAAATAAAGATGTTTCAAAATATTACCACAGCTCAAATCAGCCAAAGGAAATTTGGGAAATCAAAAAAAAAATAACTCGCATTCGTTCCATTAAGGGGAGGGTGGGGTTTGCACTTTTGACAAATCGATTTTTTGGTCTTTTCTTATAGTTAAACATTTCATGAAAATGATCCCAAAATTTCAAGTCAATCAGAGCAAAACTCTCGAAGTTATTGAATATTTAGTCCCGCTCCTCTAACACTGTGTGTGACTGTGACTTCTCTAAACTTCAAACGCGTTTTTCTCGAAACCACTTTTTCAATGGTCGTGTTCACTGCCATTTGAAAACTACATGACCGATTTATTTCAAACTTGGTGCACACTTTCTACATATAAAATACCTCCCCCCAAGGATTAGTTTGAGATTTTTTTTACATTGAGGGGGTCTTCCACCTCCAAAATGGCGGAATTTTTCGTGAAAAATAGCACTTTTCACTTTACATGACCACCAAAAATTTAGAAATGAAAAAAAAAAAATTATCAAAGACCGTTGGGGGGAGGATTTGATGATACTTTGACTAAATTTTAACGGTACTTGATTTCAGATAATTTCTAGCTGAGACACAGTGAACACGGCAAATCGTGTTTTTCCAAAGGCGTTCTTGGAAAAGCTTTGTCACCGGCTTGTTTGTGGATATTTTCGCGTACAAATTTCACGGAATGTTGTTGAAATGACACTTAACAATGTACAAAAGGTTTCAATAAATTTACTCTATCCATATAGATGAAAAAAATTCGCAAAAAAGTGTTTTTTTTTCACGCTGAAACCCCTACCCTCCCCTTAATGCAAGCGTGTATGTCATGATTTCCGGTCATTTTTCTAATAGAAAATCTAATGCTAAGGCGACCAAAAGTCAAGGGAAGACACCACTGTGACGAGTCGAAAAAGGTGGTTTTTTCTGATTTTTTTTGTCTTCTAAATTATTTATTTCGGATTTGGAAAAAAGGTATGTTGTTAAGCATATATTGAACTTATACGAGCAAATTTACACTAAAAAATTATTTCTTTTAATTAATTTTTTCATTATTATTGAAAATCACCTTTTTACGTATTGCGGTTGTTAATAGCTCAATGAAGATCCTAAAAATATTACCGCGGCCCAAATCAGCTGAAGGAAATTTAGGAAAATAAAAAAAAAATTGTCTCGCGTTCTTTCCATCAATGCAAACGTCTACGTCTCAATTTTCAGTAATTTTTCTAATAAAAAATCGAATGCTAGAACAACCAAAAGTTAAGGGCCGACACCACTGTGATGGGCCGAAAAAGGGTTGTTTTTTCCGATCTTTTTTGTCTGCTAAATTATTTATTCGGGCTTTGGAAAGAAGTATGTTGTTAAGTATACATTGAACTTATTACGAGCAATTTAAAAAAAAACTAACACCGGTATGGAGCCATAATGTATAAAAAGTGTGGTCCAACGGTCGGTTCTATAACTTGCCAATGATTGGTCAAAAAAAATAAAAATAAAAAAGTTTAATAATCTACATAAATATAGTTCGCGTTGCACGTAGCCGTTTCCCGAAAAAAAAAAACACAAAATACGAGGTGTTAAAAAAGTGTAATTTTGGCAAAATTTTACTTATATTCGGGGGCTTAAAAATGCTGAATCTAAATAAAAAAATGGCTGCGTACGATAGCTACTGCAATTACGGAAATTGTAGTTTAAAAAAATTATTTATATTATTTATAACTTTATAAGAAAGTTTTGTTTAAAAAAATTATTTATATTATTTATAACTTTATAAGAAATTTTGGTTTAAAAAAATTATTTATATTATTTATAACTTTATAAGAAATTTTGGTTTTAAAAAATTATTTATATTATTTATAACTTTTATGATTCCTGGCCGGAATTATAAAAGTTATGATTCCGGCCAGGTCGAGAAAAGTCGATACGATAAAAACGCGATTTAAAATTTTCGTATTCGTGACATTTTTTCATATATCCCTGAATACGTTGAGAAGATGCAAAAAATCGATTTGGTCAGCCTTAAGTCTCAGTGACAACATTACAAAGAAAAAAAAGCGTAACCTCGCGCAGAAAAAGGGAAGGATGACATTGAAGAATAAAACAAGTCCTTGTTAATTTCATTTTCAAATATGATATATAGCATTTATTTTCGTATCGTTACTACAATTAATACAATAATTGGATAAAGTATGTACAGTGGGAAGGGCACTTATTGTTGGCTACGCGATTGTATTTTTTTCCGTTTCTGTTTTTTTTTCTTGTTTTTTTAATAATAAGTAGTTTCGCTTTATATAATATTAACGTAATAATAAAACTGTAACGTAGTTGTAATTACGGTTGAATAGATCGAGGATTCGAAGGAAAAACGTGCTCTCGTAACGTCGAGATAAATCACAAGAAAGAGCGAATGGGGAGGGGAAAGAGTGAGGGACGGAGGGAGAGGGTAAGATTGAACGTCAATTATTCTCGTGCTCGTCTCAATCTAACTCTAATTATCACGATGTTACGAGAACAACGGTGTAAAAAATGCGAAAAAAAATACTCGACGATAGTTTCCGATAGGATTCTTACAAAATAAGGAAATAAATAGTATCTAATTGTTTTTTTTTTCACTTGGAAGCACGCACCCCCTCCTTAGCCTCACAGCAAAAATGACATTGTGCGATTTTTTTTTCATTCTCGTTCGTCTCCCTCTCTCTCTCTCTCTCTTAAAAAAATCCAATTATTCTTCCTGCCCCCTCGTACCCTCAAAATTCCCCGCGCGCATTGTCACAATGTTATTTCTTTGTTCGTTTTTATTCTCAAGACAAACATGGCAGGTTTTGCTCCAATTAAGCGATAAACGCCACCATCGAATCACTCTCGGGGACGTTTACCGTGCTCGGATAGCCGGAGAAGACGCGTGACGATTATGACTAGCATTTACAAAAAAAAAAAAAAACAAAAAAAATTATACCCCTTTGCAGTCGGAGGGCCCTTTTACATTTAATTTAAATTTTCTCATATATTTTCCCCCCTCTCACTCTTACAATCTCCCGCACGTTCTCTCTTACATTCTCATTCGCAACAATCGAATAATTTAAAATAATAAATTCAAGGACCGATAAATTAAATATTAGAATACTAATTTTTATAGGATAAAGTCTCTCTCGGACGCCTCGTCGAGGGTCCTTTCGAATCCTGTGAGCGTCGAAGAAAAAAGAATCCTCGGTCATTCTCATCACAAACAGATTTTGTTTCGCCCTTTAAATTTTCCTCTTACGTTTGCGCTCTTTTCGCCGAATATTTTCTTTTTTTAATTTATCCTTTATTACGATCGCTCGCGGATTTTTTCGTTTCCGAGCGACGAAACCATTTCGCGCGTCCCATCTCGAATTCACAAGTGACAATTAAAGATGCCTAGCGGACTGGGTCTAGGCTCTAAATTTTGATTGTTGAGACGCGACGAAAAACACTGTTTTTTTTTCGCTCCTTGCTCTCTCGGCGAATTGACGACACACGCGCGTACGTTTTTATTTTTTGCTCAAGGCACATCGGCACAATCGATGAACCAAGTCGAGAAAAACAATGAAAAATAAAAATGAAAAAGAAACAAAAATCTCGAAAAATAGAATTTTTCATTAATTTATCGTGTGCGCGTAAAGTTTAATCGAAATTCGTGCAGGACTCGTCTCGGCCCGACGATAATCGGCCTCAAAAAAAAAATGCGAGAGGAATACAATCAGGCACTGGGCGTTCTCGTTTTGTAAAAAAATTGCGTTGATTGTGCTTGTTCGATGTCAACAAATTCGGCGTCTCCTAATTGTTGAAGGCACCCGAGTTTCTATATTTCTTTTTTTCTCCTTCTTCAATACGTTTTTTTTCCATTTTCTTTTTTTTTTTCATTAAATTAGCGAACGTATATTATTGTCGTAGCGGCAGTTATTGACCAATCGATCGCGATCGGTTGTACGAAATATTCATTTGTTCGTCGTAAATGCAACCGGTGCAACGATGATCGGTCAATTCGATAAATATGGCGTTTTTTTGTTCGTTTCTTTTTTCTTTACGTTAATTTTTCTCCTCTCTCTCTCTCTCTCTCTCTCTTTCGCGTATAAACGGATATATACACACACACATACATACATACATACATACATATATATATATATATATATATATATATATATATATATATATATATATATATATATATTGGCGAAGACGAGAGAGCAAAAAAAAACTGGAATAAAAATTTGCCCACGTATCCTCCTGTCTCTCTTCTCTCGTACAATTGTCCCTAATCTCTTCGTTATCGAAGATACGATCCTCCCCCGCATTTCGCTTTTCTCCGTTCTCCACACTCGCTTTTGCTCCTCCTCTCGAAATGTGGAGAGAAAAAAAAATTCTTTTGACGAAAAACAAAAACCTTCCTCTTGCCCTAAAGCTTCGCACCCGCAGTTCGAGTATTCACACACGGAGCAGAGACACTCTAATCGAGGATGTACGTTTTTTTTTCGATCGATTTCTTCGTCCCTTCACTCGTAATTTGGCACGACCCGCGCACGAGTCTGTTAAAAAGGGATTACGTGCATCTGGGAAAAATGGAATTGTGAGATTTTTATTTGAACTAGGCTTAGTGCGAAGTGTTTCTCGTGTGGGCGAAAATTCGTCGCCACGAAATGGCGAAATGGTTTTCCGGTTTCTAGCAATTTTCCAATTGATATTCATAAATGTATGTATATATATATATATATATATATATATATATATATATATATATATATATATATATATATATATATATTAAGGCGGGACACTACTGTGACGGGTCAAAAAATCGATTTATTTGCGCTGTTTTACGAATACTTAAAATGCAAAAAATTGATTTATTCCCATTTTTTACGAATACTTGAGAAGCAAAAAAATCGATTTTTTTGCTCGTCAAAGTATACATATTTAAGAATATGTGAAAAAATGTCCAAGTTAATATATTGAAAATTGACCAAGTTATTCGATTCACGTATACTTAAATTTTCAATTCCGCTTTTCTCGAAACTTTTCACTACCCGGCCGAAATCGTAACTCTAGCTATAATTGTCCGATTTTGAATTTAAAAAAATAAAAATTTCCGTAATTGCAGTAGCTATTGTTGTACGTAGCCGTTTTTAATCAGGATTTTTTAAGCCCTCGAATATACGCAAAGATTTTGCCAAACTTACACATTTTTTTAAACCACTCGTCATTTTGTGAAATTTTTATTTTTCTTCGAAAAAACGCCTACGTACAACGAGAACTACATTTCTGTAGATAATAAAACTTTTTTATTCTTATTTTTCAGACCAACCATTGTCAAGTTATCGATTCGGCCGTTGGACCACGTTTTTTTATACAGAGGCTCTATTATACCTCAATAAAGTTGTGCATTTTTGGTTTTTTTTTACAAAAATTTACACGATAGGAGTTTTACGTATGCTTAATAACATACCGTTTTTCTAAACCCCAAATAAATTATCTATCAGACAAAATTCGGCAAATACGATCTTTTTTCGACCCGTCACAGTGCTCCCTTAATTTGAAAATTGCCCACGTACATATATACACAAAACACATTTAAATGTAGCGTAATTTATTATTTGTGTGAATTCAATCGAAAAATTGTTGAAAAATCATGTACATAGTGTATCGAATACTCGTTGGAGTAAAAATTTCATCAACCAAAAAAAGCAATCTCGAAAAATTGGCATTTTTCTCAGAAGCACGTAAAGGCCTCGTGTATTTCTCCTCGATCGAATTTCCCACTCGTCGAACTCTCACGCATTCACTCAATCGCAAAAATAAGTATATATGTATCTACAGGTATTATGTACAGCAACAACAACAAAAAAAGCAGGCGTCGATCAATGTACACAGCGCTGTCTTATATCGCGAACAATACCGCGGTAGCACGACTTATCCATTTGCCTATCAATTTTCAATTCGCTCAAATGCTACGAAGAAATCGCACGGATGTTTCGTTGGGCGGCGTTGTCCCGAAAAAGTCAGTAAAATCTTTGTACATTTATGTACAGACGGCGACGAATATGCCTCGCGATATGTTTGTGTATCCGTTGAAGGAGATCGCGGACCGTTGGCGATATCCAGTCGCGAAGAGTTTTCGTAAATGGCCTTGTGACGTGTTCGAAAAGAACCATGGCATCGAAGCTCCATTCGATTCGAAGTCACTCCTCGAAGCGTCCATTTTGCAAGATCCCTCAAGGGAGAATTTGGAATCGATCCAGCTGCCATCGAGACTCGCTCGGACATCCATTTTTTTCCCACCGGAAGCCTTCGATTCCCTCCAAGTTTCGTCGAATTTTCCAAAAGTGCGGAAGCTTCGTCTCGGATATTCGGGAATTTCGGAGCATTCGGAATGTCCAGGATTTCGGGCATGGGCCTTGAAGCTGCGTTCAGAATTGTGAGAGAAGTACGTCCAACGGCAGTCATCATTGTTGTCCATTTATCAAGGTATCCAGGCTGAACCAAGAGAATTCCGTACCGCGGTACGTTTGGGTTTGTTCGGGTTTGCAACAAAGCTAAGAGTGAATTTCATCAATTCAGGACAAACTTCCAGACTGACGGTAACTCCATTGAGATGCGTTGAGTTCCACAGAGTTTGGATCCATTCGCCTGCAATTCCGGACCGATCAAATTCCCAACGGAGGCTCATTTCCGCCATCACCTCCGATGGGAGGTGATGAGAGGTGATTTTCGCCATCACCTCCGATGGGAGGTGATGGGAGGTGATTTCCGCCATCACCTCCGATGGGAGGTGATGGGAGGTGATTTCCACTATCACCTCCGATGGGAGGTGATGGGAGGTGACTTCCGCCATCACCTCCGATGGGAGGTGATGGGAGGTGATTTCCGCCATCACCTCCGATGGGAGGTGACGGGAGGTGATTTCCGCCATCACCTCCGATGGGAGGTGATGGCGGAAATTCTTCGCGAGTGTCTTCCAAGCGATGAGATCAGAGACTCCTAGGGTATTGGAGTCGCGTAAAGTGGTTGATCAAGGACGAGAAGCTCCCATGTCCATCAGCTGTCCATTTGGCAACGATGCTGCTTACGATCCACCGTGCACCTGAAATCTTCGGATTCTCGCCTGGACGGACTCGCACTGTACTTCGCTGTACCGCGTGTACCTTCCTGCCCTGACGGGTTCCCTGATGACAACGAGGTTGCCGCCTCTCTCGCGTAGCGCCTCGAGGCCGCTCTTGGCGCGTCCAGCCGTGACGTTTTGCTGGTTGGAACATTCGGTTTTGGTTTTCGCCGCGTTGGACTCGGTTGTGAATCTGCTGAGGGCTTTGCTGACGACGCCGTTGCACTCGCGCGGCCACGCACGCGTGTGATGTCTGTGCTGTTCCCAACGATCGGTCTCCGTGCCGGCGAACGGGAAGCTAGCCCTGGCTTGATTCTTGCCGTAGAGTATGAAGTCGAGGCTGTCGTCGGAATATATGCTGCTGCGATCGCTCGAGCTGTCGGTCGATATTTCGGAGACTGTGTCGCTGCCGCTGTCGCTGCACTGCTGTTCCTCGCCAAGTATGAAGACCGGTGTACACTTGAAGACTTCACCGGCTGGCATCGTGTGGGTGGCCGTTGCTCGCCTCGCCGTACCGGCTATCATCGCGTTGCTCGCGTTGCTCGAGCAGCTCTGCTCGATTATGACGATTTCCGTGCCGGCGGAAAACTTTTGCGCCAGCGAGTCCATGTTCCTCTTGAAGGTGTCCCTGCGGTCGGGACTGAGGCCTATTCTCACGGGCATCGGTGGTGACTTTGGCTTCGAGTAGATGTTCTCCGTGTGCGAGGGAACCGCGCGCGACGTCGATTTCATCGAGTCCCCGCTACTCTCGGCCGAATTCACGATCGAGCTGGTCGTTATCGTTGATGACGTTGAGGAGGAGGAGGAGGAGGAGGAGGAGGACGATGATGAGGAGGATGAGGAGGATGAGGACGATGACGATTTGCGCTTTTCCGTATCGATCTTCGTCTCCAAAGGCTCCGGAGTCGATGGTCTCTCGGGCGATTTGGACGCATCCGGTGTCGAACCACTCGACGATGCTCGCGCGACTTCCTCGAGGTGCGTCGACGGGCAGACAGGCCCCGCCGGGTCGTCGAAGGACGCGAACCACGGATGCTGCAGGCACTCCGTCACTGTTAGGCGCTCACTGCAATTGGAGAGAGTAACAATTAATGGATTGCTCTTGGGGGCTGAACGACTGGGTGACATTTTTGGATACAGCGAGTTTTGACTTTTGAGGGGTGACATGTAACAGGTAGAAAATAGTGGCGGAAAACTCGCTGTCGATGGCAATTGAGGGCGTAAGTGGGTTCCACTGACAGGCGAACTTTAAGGGGTCTTCTCACTGTAGACGCTAAAAAAGCCTTTTTTCGTGAATTTATTTGATAGGTTTATATTATAAATATTGATATAAAAGTTATTACTCTTAATAAATACACTTTCGAAATACGTAAAAAAAAATTTATCAAAGTTACTATTTATTGTCGAACATAGTAGTTAAAAAAATGTCCTGAAAAAATTGTAGGTCTGCGCTGATGATGAAATCTCGGAGACGGATCATCCGAAACAAAAAAATCAAACGGTTTTAGATGTAGTATGTTAAGGGGTTACCCCCACTTGCGATTTTGAAAAAATCGATTTTTTTATTGCATTTTTTTGAAGTATAAGTAACTGAGAATATGTCCCGAAAATTTCAAGTCGATCCGAACAAAATTGACAGAGATACGAACGTTGAAAGAGAATAATCCGCGTTGAAAGAGCGTTGAAAGAGAAACTTTGAACGCGTTTTTCTCAAAATGGCATTTCTGAAGTCGGCGACCAAGAGTACTCGAACACTAATGAACCGATCTTCTTGAAATTGTGCAGGCTTATTTAATACATAAAAATGTAGTCTTCAATCGTTCGATTTTTTTTTCGAAAAAAATGGCCGTTTTATAGCCAAAAAACGGCCGTTTTTTTTTCGTTAAAATCGAACCATTAACTTTGACTGTCCGCCATTTTGTGAAAAATGAATATTTTTTGAAATCCTTCGATTAAAGACTAGTTTATACTTATATTTGACTAAATCCATCCGCATTTTTTTTTCAGATGATCCACTTTGCCGCAATGTTGGTCACCGCAAACCGTGTGTATAAAAACATTATTTCATTGACGGCCATTTGCCACTAAACAATGTAATATTTTTCAATAAAAAAATTACTGAAATTTCTTCAAGATGTGTACTTTAAGATGGTATATTGATCGATTAAAAAAGTTTTGTAGTTTTCTTTAAAAAAATTCATGAAAAAGGCTTTTTTGCGCTACAAGTGGGGGTAACGCCTTAATGGCTATAGCGCATATCATACGATTTTTGATATATGCAAAAATAACAAAATGGCGAACATTTTTCGAAAAAACGTTTTTTACCGTTTTTGGCAAAAAACAGTAAATATAAAAAATAAAAAAAATCCTTGATATGCGGTATAGCTATAGTTGTAAAGAATATGTGGTTGAAATTTCATAAGGATCGGTTCAGTAGTTTCGAAGATTTCATGCACAAGCCGTCGAAAAACATTGTTTCGAGAAAAACGCATTTAGAGTTTGTTTGGGTTACATAAATACATTTTAAAAAAAAATTCATGTATTTCGAAAGTGTATTTATTAAGTGTAACAATTTTTAAAAATCAATATCCATAATATAAACATATAAAAAAATCATGAAAATAGCCTTTTTCAGCGTCTAAAGTGTGAAAACTCCTTAATCCTGGATTGACACACTGGATCATTTTGACCCGGACGAACTTGAAATGCTCACTTGCCCGAAATTGAAAATTTTCAATTATTTTTCACACCAATTCAATTTTATACTTTCCGAATTTTCATTATGCAGACATGTTGAGAAATGTTTAAGGTGATCCCTGTTTTTTTTTTCAATAAAAATCTACTTGCTTGTTGAGGGCAGGTGGATGAAGTACTAGCCGGGTCGAATTGACCCAGTGTGTCATAATCGTGGACACATATGAGTGTGTCAACGAAGGTATAAAAGCGTTTTTCTCAAAATTACTTTTTCAAAATCGGTGATGAGGATATCTAAAAAATCACTGCGCCCATCTACTTCAAATTTGACAAGCGGTTTTTACATGTCAAAGAGCAGTGCTCGAACGAAGGACATTATTCTCGATGCATAGTTTTTTTATCAATAAAAATAGAGTCTTGTCACTGAAAATCGATACCTTCATTCTGGACTGCGGATATTTTTTTCAAATATCAATATTTTATTAAGTCCAAGCACTAGATAATTTCATGCAAAAACTAAATGCATTTGATTTCTTTATTTCGGATGATTTATATCGGAGCATTGTATCTACCACATTTATAAATATTTTTAATACAAAAATTGTAAAATACACTTAAAACCATACTCTCCCACGATAAAAAAAATCATTCGAAAACCTGCACGCGATTTCTCAACAAAAAAAATCACGAAAATTCCTCTTTTTCCGACCACAACCTACGTTCAACGAGAAGTTTTTTCCTCTCATTTTGTCGAGTTTCTCTTTTCTGCTACGTATGCGCGTTTTTCCCTCAAACGTTTTACGCTACGTATGCGCGTAATTGTAATCTCACTATCATAAAAATGTATTTTTAAAGCTAAGTAGGTCATTAATTTAAGCTTGCCAATAATCTGTAACGTATTTATTAACCTAAATAGAAAACGACCTAACTAGAAAGCTTGTTTTCACATTCGCTTTTGGTTCATCTCTCGAAATGACTGCTAGAAAAAACAAATATCTCGACGGAAAACAAAAACCTTCCTCTTGCCCTAAAACTTCGTACTCGCAGCTGCAGTATTTACACAGGGAGCAGAGATACTCTCATTGCAAAAGTACGTTTTTTTTTCGATCGATTTCTTCGTCGCTTCACTCGCAAATTGGCACGACCCGCGCACGAGTCATTTAAAAAGGGATTATGTGCATCTAGGAAAAATGTAACTATGAGATTTTTATTTGAACTAGAATTATTGCGAAATGTTTCTCGTGTATGCAAAAATTCGTGGTCACAAAAGGGCCATATGGCTATCCGATTACTAGTAATTTTGCAATTAATATACATAAATCTATATATATATATATATATATATATATATATATTGTAATGTTGCTCGTTTATTTATATAATATATGAATTAAAAATCTATTTTATATTTATCTTAAAATTGTGCAAGTATATTCATACAAAAATACACATTTAAATCTACCTTAATTCATCATCTGTCCAAATTCACTCGAAAACTTGTTGGAAATTGACGTGTATAGTGTTTCGAATGCTCATTGAGGTAAAAATCTCATTGTCAACCGCAAAATAATTTCGCTACATCTCACTGTCTTTTTTTTCGGAGCCACGTAAAAGTGCATACGCCATCCTAAATTCCCCATGAATGCTTGCACCCAAATCTTCTAAATTCTTCTAGATTGTCCCCGGGCTTCTCGGGTCACGCGGCTTCGTTTCGAAGCTATACCGATTAGCGGAAAAATCAGCCTGCGAGCGTACTTCCAGGCTGTAATGTCAGTATTTTATGGTCGCGCGGATGATGGTCCGCCTTGTTGGTCTTCGCGTGTGCGTTACAAGTGGTATCTCGTCTACGCGAAGGGAAAAGAAACCGATGGGTATAATATCGCGCGACGATAAATACGAAACCGGTGTTCCCACTGCTTTTTCATTTTCTTTTTTTTTCTTTTCTTTTTTCAATCCTCATATTTCCCAACATAACCGCAAGGAGGCAATACACGCTCGATTATAATATGTACCTCGCCTTTGCCTCCTATTACACCCATATATATATATATATATATATATATATATATATATATATATATATATATATAGTGCATATAATAATTTTATATTCCGTGTCACGTGAGTGAAAATTTACCGGTTTGGCTATAAAAAGTCAACGCGTCGACTCCCGGATTACGGAATGATGATTCTTTTTACGTCGCGTTCCCGGAGACGCACCAGCGAATAGCCATTCTCGCCCGAGCTAACTCGTCATCGACCTGTCGTGTGTAGTACGTCCCCCTCGTCTCGGGAGCGTGCACACGCACTTCTCGGAGACTTTGATAACGGCACCATCCGTCGCTGCCGCAAATACTGCTCGACTGCATATACAGGGTGATTCACAACTCGTATGTTTCCCTTGGTGAGCATGCAGCGTGAGTTATTGCGAGAAAAACGCTTTTTCTCAAAATGTCGCGCGGCGAAAATTGGCCAAGATATTACGGTTCAAAGTCCGACGCGGAATAAAGAACACAGTAAATGTTGAGGGGAATTTTTTTTTTCAAGAATTAAATAGTCAATAAATAATTATTGAATCGTATTTATCGATTTGCAAAGGGAGTCTTTGTGTTCATGATTATTTACCGAAAAAAAAAAAAAAACTACACTGAGACCTCTATTGTCGGGACCTCCACGGAAGCAACAGTCCCCCACTGTGTGGGGCGCATGGTGGGAGAAGCACCAGGCCCTGGCTTGAGGCTCGTCGCATGCTGGACAATGAGATAGGGCTTGGAGGGGTACTGCTATCAGCAATGCAGAGTCGGCTTGAAGTGGATGGTGCGCAATGTCTATTGTGGCAAGTGTGATACGGAGCCGGTCCCGCTGCTGTGCCGATAATAGAGGTCCCAGTGTACTTGGACTTTGAAGGCGAATATCTCGGCCAATTTTGGTCGCACGACGTTTTGAAAAAAAGCGTTTTGCTCGCAATGACACACTCTGTGAGCTGACAAAGACAACCCTTAAGACTTTGAAGGCAAATATCCCGGCCAATTTTGGTCGCACGACATTTTGAAAAAAAAAAGCGTTTTGCTCGCAATGACACACTCTGTGAGCTCACAAAGTCAACCCTTATAGTTGTGAATCATCCTGTATATATATATCATTCGTAAAAAGGGAATAAACGCACTGGCGAATATAATTGCCAGTCGAGCACTCACGCACTGTTGTATAGTGTTTTTCCACGAGAGTGTTTTTTTCTTCCTAGCTACGAGTTATTCAACTGAATTTTCGAAAATTGCAATACAACAAATGAAAGTTCTATCTCCCCCGTTACTCCTGGAAATATCATTACGCAACGATGGTTCGTGCACGAGCTCCTACGCGGCTGTGGTGTAGTGGTTTGCGCCCGCAGCTTTTCTATTTTTTTTTAATTTGTTTTTTTTTCCGTTTTATCATAAGCACGGCTCGGGAAAAAGTATTCGGACCGCCAGGAACGAGTTCTCGGACGAGTTTCAATTTGATAAGGACTTCCGCTCAGCTGACAAGAGCGGTACGAACTCCTCCGCAATACAATCGCGATAAGGGACTCTTATCCACGACGTGGGGTGGATCATTTTGTTTTATTTTCTTTTTGTTACTACTTGCAGTGCTGTCGCTCGCGACTCATTGCCGTGCTTCCGCTTTGTAGCGCGGAAACGAATCTAGGGAGGAAGTCAAGCGATAGGGAGAATGCATTTTGGGTGCATCGGCTCGTTATTTCCCTAGATTTTTTTTTTTTTAATTGACGTTAACAATAATAATATAATTTTATTATTTTTGTTAATATTATTAATATATGAGTTAATATATATATATATATATATAAAATGGGATAAAAAAAATGTCTTCCACATGGAAAACTCACCTCGGATCTTTGACCATGAGTTTGACCATCAGATCGCGAGCCTCCTCGGAAACGTCCTCGAAAAGATCGTCGGGAAAATCGAGACGGCAGCGGCTTATGTTGCAGAAAGTTTCTTGCTTCGTGTCACCGCCGAATGGCGAGCAGCCCGTCAGCAATACGTACAGAAGCACACCGACCGACCACATGTCCGTCGCCAGGCTTATCGGCTCGTAATTCAAAACTTCTGGGGCTGAAAGTTACAATACCGGAATTTTGTTATTCAATATTCGTCAACTTGGGTTTACAGGCGATCGCGTAATTTCTTGTAACGTTTTATGTCGAGTTAGAAAATACGTGCATGAATAAAAAAATGACATAAAAAATAAATAAATATATGAGGAGGCAAATCGATAACAAAAAAATAAGTACATGGATAAACAAATGAAATAAATGAAATAGAGAAGTTATTAAATTAATGATTTATTTTGAAATGAATGAAACGAATGGATTAATACGAAATGAATCATTAAATGAATTAATTGAATTAAATGAGTGAACAAATTGAAATAAATGAATAGAGAAATTGTTAAATGAATGAAAAATCGCCAACTCACCAACATAATCGGGCGTGCCCAAAATCTCGCGAATATCGGCGCCATGGCTGATGTATCGCGATATACCGAAGTCGCAGAGTTTCACATCGCACTCGGGAAATTCACCGGTTAGAACCAAATTCTGTGGCTGCAACATAATGTGGAATTCGACACGGTTCGATTAGAAAATATTAACTGGATGCACATTAGCCATTATTCTCACCATCAATGCTATCGCTGCTATAATATGCATTATCATAATAATCGTTATCGTCATCATCACCATTATCGTCACGATTATTATTGTCTTTATCATTACGACTAGTCTTCTTATTATTACCATAGACGTACGGAACATCCTGGGCAACGGTTACATCGAATATAGCAGCGAATGAGAGTACGTTGCTTGGAAAATTTAACACGCAATGAAATGTCCATTGCGATCTTTTATTTGCAGTGTGTATGAAAGTTTGAAACACGAGGCGTGAAACTATATCGCCGTTCTTAGCGCTCACTATAATTAAAGCCCCGAAGATTAACGCCCCATGCGAGAAAAAGTGATTCGCCCCTTGCGCATTCTACACACACACCGTACACGCATATATGGAAGGTGTATGGGTATATATATTTTTTCATTTTTATTTGTTTATTTTGTTTGCATGTATTTATATTTACGTTTTTATTTGTTTATTTTATTTCTGTATATTCATATTTACTTCTTTTTATTTGATGATTTTATTGTTGTATATTCGTCCCTTGCAGATTCCACAAATACACACACACACACACACGCTTTTATTTGTTCATTTTATTTATATGTATTCATATTTATATTTACTTTTTAAATTTGTTTATTCCTTTTTTATCTATTTATATTGATGTTTATTGTTTAAAAGTTTTTTTTTTTGGTATATATATATGGGGCATTCCGTGCCATTTCCCTTAGCCTGTGACCCTGACCATTGTTGGTTTACCTGATTTTTTTTTTGTAAAATTCTTACTCTATGAAAGGAATATCCACACGAATTTTTAGATTTTTATGTCTTCCCTTTTAGGAGTTATAATTTTCTAAAAAATGTCAATTTCGGAAGTTTTGGAAACGTTTAAACGCTGATAACTCCTGAACTAATTGAGATATCGACAAATGTCACTATATAATTTTTTTCTTATTTTGAAGCATACTTTCGTTAAAAATATGAAAAATATCAATTATCCATGTGTACGTTTTTTTGCTTCTAAAGTGAAAACTATTTTTTTTTAAGATGATTGACTTTTTTAATTTTCTTCAAAAAATTCTCTAAAATAGAGTGACCCATTCTATTACTTTTGAGGCTAGTCTCATCATGGGCCCATTTTTCCTTCAATTTTTTTGAGAAGATTTTTATCATATCAATTTCTAATGAAGCTATTAATGCTTTTGTGATTTCCAATTCGGCTTCAACAGGCCTGAAACGGTTTATTTTCAATATGCACTGGATTTAACGGAAAAAAAATGATTTTGAAATCAAAAATCTTCCGAAATCGACATTTTTTAGGAAATGATAACTCCTAACACAGAAGAGATTAAAATGTTTAAGTTGCTGTGGATATTCCTTTTATGGGGTACAATTTTACAGAAAAAAATCAGCGAAACCAAAAATGGTCGGGGCTAGATGAAATGGCATGGAATGACCCACATATATCTATTTTTAATTTTCTTTATTCATTTATTCACACGTTACAACGAACATGCATCTACGTCCAATCTTTGACGTTTCCCCATTCATCCTCAATAAATGCATGCGCGCGTGTGGTTTCTCGGGCGCGAAGTGCACCAACTTTTTTTCTTCCTTTCAGTCAAATTGAAAGGGATATCGTGTTTCACGTGAGAGAATTGAAGGGAGATTCTGGCATCGCATTTACCGGGACACAAGGAAACTTTGGAGAATACTGATCGGTGCGGTGCAACGGCGAGACGCCGTGAAAGCTTCTTTCCTGTCAACGATGAGAACACAAGAGGAATGTCCAACGAAAATATTGGTTTCTCTCCTCGTTCACAAGGGGAAACGGGAGAAAGGCGAGGAGAAAAGGAGGGTGCAATGTTGAACAGATATTGGGGCAACGATATTTTTTAAGCAACCCTCCCCCTCCCCCCTGACACACGTGGGCACAAAAATACCAAGGCCCTTGAGAAAACGGAGGATATCGCTTTTCCCTTAATTTACCTTGTTGCACCTGCAACGAGTTTTCTCACGATTGCTGACCCAGCGTGGAAAGAATCTTCGAGTGGCTCGGAATTTTTGTTGAAACTCTTATATGTGATAAAATATCGAAAACTATATACGTATTTTTTTTTTATCGTCGGAAAAACGTTTTTGATCGGGGAAACCACCCTTCGAAGAAAGGTGCGTCAAGGGATGATTTTGCAGTTTCATCCACAAGCAGTCCACCTATCTGAATTAATCCAAAACCAAAATTCTTCTAATGTAAAGCGATGGAAAATCCACTGCAGAAATATAAAAAAAAATTAAAGGGGTACACGCCTTTTTTGACGGGTGGTTTCCCCCCCTTAAAATCGTTTCTCTGCCGATACACAGAAATACGTGTCTCATAATTTTCAATGCTTCATCACATACATGAGTTTCAACAAAATCGAAGGCGGACACTTAAGTGATGTTCCTTGTAGGCCACTCATAGATCAGGTCCATTTTGGAACTAACAAATCGCCGGGGATATTCGCGCTGAACGTTTCGTGTCTTTTTTACGGTTTATTTTTCCGGAGCAGACGCACGCCCAGTCGAGAAGATTAGGTCTCGCATATGTGTGTGTCTGCGCGGAGGAAGTTGTTCAGATCCGGATTTCTTTTTAGCGCTGCACGAAACTTGGGAACGAGATTTACGCGTTTAACGTTTTAAAGGCATCGGCTAGGGGGGCAAAAAAACATCGAGAGTGGAAAAGAAAAGGAAAAGAACAGGAGAAAAAAAATGGGGCCGCAACTTCCCCGTGGACATAAGGCGCTATGACACGCAAATATATATATATATATATATATATATATATATATATATATATATATGCCATGCGCTCATACCCGCTCTATTATATCCTCGTCGAGGAGGCAGCAATTCTACACGCATTGCTGCTCCGAAAGGAAATGAACTTTCCAGAGCGACTACATGTATATGCTCTAGGCTTGCTGTTACGTATATACGTGAATTCCCCTACCCCTATCCCCTTCACGTATTCGTACGTTACGCTCTTCATATCGCGAAAGTGGAAGCATATACGGTGTATCACACACTATTGTGCATATACATATATATTTATGCACATATATACGAGGAAATATGATTTTGAAGACATTCGACGTCCTCATAGTTTTTTTATTATCACAGTAGCCATCATCAAAAGCCAATGTTTGCGAATGCAGTTTTAGGCAATTGCGAGCATGGCAATATGAAGGTAACATCGAGAGCAAACGGGGCCCCATAATTAATGATTCGTTGGAAAGAAAGTGCAAAAGATGAAGCCATGGTGATGAAGTTCGCATCGTTGGAATGCAACGAATATTCCTCTTGATTTTTTCATTCGTTGATTTTTATTATTATCAATAATTGTTTTTGCACCTTTTGGTTGTCAATGTGGGATAAGGATCCTCAAAATTGTTTCAGGGACTTTCGTAGCCTGAGTGTGCTAAAAATAATTCGGGAATGCGAAAAATAAATATTTATGTTGCATTCCAACGATGCGAAATTCAATGCCATGAAGAGCTAGGTGTGCTGATGGGGAACTTTATCATACTATGCAGGTAGAGAGTGACAATTGAATGAGATCTCACGACTGAGGAAAATAGGATGGTGAGAAGTTTTTTCAAGCCCTCCTCGAAAAAATATAGCGTATTTTTGTGATGGGGAGTATTCGGCAGAAAAAAATTGAGCGCTCTGGCAAAAAAATTAAAATTTTGTTAAGAGTGATGCTCAATTTTTTCTGGCGAATACTCCTCATCACAAAAATACGCTATATTTTTTTTGAGGAGGGCTTTAAAAACCTCTAAATATCGTATTTTCTTTCAGTCGTAAAATCTCTTTCAATTGTCACTCTGTACCTATAGCGTTCTGGCAAAAAAAAGACTTCACTCTGCATCACTCGTAATGAAATTTTTATTTTTTCTCAAAACTCTCAATTTTTTCTGGCAAATACTCATCACAAAAATACGCTCTATCGTAATTACAATCCATATACAAAAAACTTCTGAATTTTTTTTAATAGTATTAAATTCCTTTTATTTACTTTAAAATTCATCTTTGATAATTGTTTTCATCGATGACGGGACACACCCAAACGTTTTTCCGCAGTCGAATTCATCTTCATTTTGCTGTACGCAAATTGGAATTTTGATTTTATTTCCAGAATGCTCTATTTTTATGACGTTGAAGTTTGCATCGTTGGAATGCAACGAAAATTAATTCTTTCCAATTGCTCAATTTATTTTTCTCTTATTTTGACTGTGTAAATCTCCAAACGATTTCACGTATTTTTATTGGAGATCTATAGCCTCAATTCGCAAAAAGGGGGAATAAAATAATCATCCCTTTCATAATGATAAAAATGAAGAAGTGAAAAATAAAAAATAAAATTGTTGCATTCCACCGATCCAAACTTCAACGTCATCCATTTTTGTCTGGCAAATTCTCCTCGTCACAAAGATGTGCTTAATTTTGTTTTCGAAGAGTACTTGAAAAATGATTGAAAATCATATTTTTCTCGCAAGGCCCTGAAAAAAAAAACGCGTGGTCATCTTACATTTGCCACCCTGTATGCATGTGTGTTTATCGTGCAGCTCGTAAAAAGAGCGCAATCCTCTGGGGGCTCGCACTGATCGCCCGTAACGCGAGACTCTCGGTCTCCTCGGAACTAGGAACTCGAAAGATCGGAAGTGCTCGAATCTCCGAGTGCTTGGCTCTGAAAAACGTACGTATTAATGAGGCAAAAGAAAACGGCGGGCTATCCAATTTCCGCTCGCGTTAGATTTCACTTGTATCTCCAGTCTCGAGATATTTTAGACACTCGAGGATTTGCCTTCGGATTTCTGGCTTTCCTCAGTTGCATTGGGAAACATAAAGTTGCAGAGGTAAGTGAACTCGACGAAGATTGAGAGCGTGGTACAGTCATGGGGAAGAGTTCGCTGTTATTGGGTTTGTAGGCACATTGTAGGAATTTGAAAATGGACAGGGCGATCAATTTGGAGAGAAGGTGGAAATGAAGATGGGATGGTCGTGGGGGCCTGTGGGGAAGTTTCGTCAAATTTGGAGCCTCGAGTACCATTGGTACAGCCGACGTCACATCAATGCCTTACAAAAAAACATCACTTAAGGGAGACTTTGCCTTGGAAGGTTTCGAAGTTTTGTTAGCGGCTCAACATTAGCAGCTAGAAGAAGAGGAGGGATGCCTCTATGGACCAGGCATTGCCGATTAGCGGTAGTTATAAACACATTTGTGTAAACACATTACAAAACTTTAAACGCGTTTTTCTCGAAAACACGTTTTTAAAAATGGCTGACATTCTGCTGACCGCTGTAATTAACATATCGACTTGAAATTTGGAGAGCATACTCAGAAAATATGTCTTCACGGAATGACGGATCGTTTTTTCGATAGATACATTTTTGCATTTATTATTTATATTTTTATGCGGAAAAAAACGCGAAAATTCGATTTTTTTTTAAATTGCCGCCATTTTCCGAAATTTGTACTAAACGAAAAACCCATCCGTCATTCCATGACCAAAGGGTCACAGATTGATAATATGCTTTGAATTTGTGTTTCAGATCAACAAAGAGGGGGCAGTGATGTCAGCCGTTTACCTCCCGCGAATTGAGGACCTGTTTTCGCGGAGCTGCAACGGCCGCCATTTTGGTTTTTTTTCAAATATTTTTTTTTAACGTTCTGTATATCATGAATAAAAGCAAGAAAAAAACTGCACTCAAAAAGCTTTACTCGTTTCCTTTAAAAAAAATAAAATGTAAACACCTGAAATATGGCACTCCAAGGACAAAGTCTCCCTTAAGGTAGAACGAGCGCACGCTGTTGATTTCGATAGATTTTGTTCATATTCGATAGACATTGTTCATATCACCATGCATGTTTCAGTGAAGTTTCAGAGCAGTCGACTTTTTAGATTGGGAGATAATGGGTCCTTAAATTGCAACTTTTAACACTGCAGGGTCTGGATTGACCGAAAATCAGGTCACATAATTCGTCGTATCATTCTATTGTGTTTATAAATTTTGAAAAAAAATACTATGTTTAGATAGCAAACTAGTTAGGGTAAGAGTGAAAAAAAGTTTGGATTGCCTTTACTATTCAGTTTTGCTAAGAACATTCAGTAAAGACTGCGTAAAAAATATTTGTCCCCTATAATAAGAAGACATATGGCAACACCGCGGAACAGTATGGTTCAATATTTCGAGAAAAAAAATAATTATCGTGTTCTTATCTATATTATTATCTATATTATCTATATTATCTATATTGAAAATACTTATCGTGTATTAATATTTGATATTGTTTACGTTATCTTCATTAACAAATAAAAGTGTTGGTTAATTCATAACTAATTAAAAACTTTGTTCGATTAAAAATTACCTCCACATCAAAATTTGTGTTGCAGTATTATTTTAAATATGCCGCGCAAACTCACGTCATTGGATACGTGAACGATGCGGTGTTGCCATATGTCTTCTAATTATAGGGGACAAATATTTTTACGAAAATTATTCTGTCGAAATTTCAATGCAGATCCTGCAATGTTAAAAGTTTGCAATTTTAAAACGCATTATCTCCCAATCTAAACAGTCGACTGTTCTGAAATTCCACTCAAACATGCACAATGATATGAACAATGTCTGGTTAAAATTTAAACCAAATCTATAGAAATTAAGAGCGCGCGCTCGTTCTACCTTAAGTGTCTGCCTTCGATTTTGTTGAAACTCATTTATGTGATAAAGCATTAAAGACCATTAGACACGTATTTTTTTTCATCTACGGCAAAACATATTCAAGTGGGGAAACAGCCCCTCAAAAGGCGTGTCGGCCCTTAATTAATTAATTAATTTTTTTTCGATTTTTCATCACTTTACATGAGAAGAATTTTGGTTTTTGTTTCATCCGGGTCGGTGGACTGCGTGTGGGTGAAACTGCAAAACCACCCCTCAACACGCCATTTTTTTAGGGGTGGTTTTCACTCTTAGAAGCGTTTTTTTTCCGCAGATAAAAAATAAATACGTGTCTAATAGTTCTCAATGCTTTATGACATATATGAGTTTCAACAAAATCGACGGACACTTAAGTGATGTTCCTTGTTAGTGGGGCAATTCTGGTTGGAGGATTTCGTTTGTGCGTTACGTTTCGTTACATCGAGCTACAAGCCAGGACGTGATCGGGCTCTGATATGAGCACGAACCAGCCGGTCGTACTAATAGGGAAGATACGAAAGATCTTCGGGTACGTGGACATTGTAGGCAAGCATGCAGGGTAGAATGGAGAATGATGACAGCGAGAGGAGAACGTGTACAGATGAGCTGTCCACGACTGCGGGACTTCGAACCACGAGAATCCTTACTTTCCATCAGCTTATTTGGTGTTTTGTCCATTTTTCAACTCTATTTTTGTACGCCATTGTATTTGTTTGTTTTACTTCGCGTGCCCCGGCAGGCTTTTAAGGCGCATCCTTTTCACTTTCTACCCCACAGTAAAAGTTTCCAGTTGGTCACAGTATTGCACACAACATTTGTTTTCAAAGGCACGGCTTTATCGCGTCCCCAGGAGGGCACAGGGCAACTGGCCGTCAAACCCCTGTTTATCTTACCTTCGCCACCGGAAACTCGGCAAAACTGCCTGTCGCTAGGCAGTCGGCGACCAAGCCAGCGGCCGAGCAGTCACCCATCCAACTACTGACCCTAGCCACCTTAACATGAAAGATCATCGAGACCGAGCCCCCTCCACTACCAATCGTCGCATACTTTTATCGTTTTTCGGCAACTCTCATCGCATCTGGCAGTTCTACGATTTTTTCCATATTTTACGATGTTGAAGTTTGCATTGTTAGAATATTCGGAATTTTTTTTTAAACCTTCGTTTCCTCCCTTTCTTCATCACTTAAAATCTTACCTTACAAATTTGGCCTCCGGATTTCTAATAAGAATCCTAATAAAAAGTTGAGTGTTTTCCGTGGCGCAAATTTACGAAAAAAATGGTACTACTGAACTTTTGTTGCGTTCCAATAATGCAAACTTCGGTATCATCATACCTTTCCATTGTGATACGCACAGAGAAAAAAATCACTTGGGTCAACATAATTGTTCGTTCACACATCGCCTACGAAGTGTTCAGATAAAACCTCAAAATATTTTATTGTTTCGAGTATTCGTTAGTTCCGTTGAATAATTCTCAAAATAATCTGCTCCATTTTTTTATGAATAATTCGTTCGCATCTCGTAATGATGGATGTAGCCAGATGGAGTTAATTTTCTTTCAGTGTAGAAAAGAAGATTTAATGAGCCGGATCGCACGGTTGACGGCCTTTAACTTTAACTTCGAGGACACCCCGTATACAGATAGGGCACGTAGCGAGGTTTTTGCTTGATATATACATACATACATACATATATATATATATATATATATATATATATATATATATATATATATATATATATATATATATATATATATATATATATATGTGTGTGTATGTATGTATGTATGTATGTATATATCTATACATATATATACAGGAGTCATGGACGTTACTTGCACGGGCAGTGAGTTATCGGGGTGCTGGCGCGTAACCAGATACATATACGCGAATGCGAGAGACCCTCGCAATGTCTATTACGTACCGTACACGCGATACACACCGATGCCCTTAACGTACTTTTACCGAGCCTTCACGCTCGTTATATGCAAACTCTGTAACCATCTTACACGTATGCGACGAACGGTTGTACCCACACTGCCTTCATCATTATTCCCATCTACCTAATTGAATAATAATCAAAATAGCAAAAAAATGGTTTTAATGTTTCGAAAAAATCTCGAACCCTCTTCCCCACGAAGGGGTGGTATTTGAATATAGCGTTGCAAATTATGATTAATTTATACGCGAGTTTAATGGCGAGTTAAATGGCGAGTTTAATGCGGGGAGAGAAAAAACGAGTATTTAATTCGTATGTTGAAAAAATGGAATATTTGCAGGGAAAAATAGGGTTTTTTGCATTTCGTGTTTGTCAGCGTTGGTGGGTTTTTACAGTCCCTGTCACTTTAACCTGACATCTATGAATTCGGGTTGGCTGGAAGTAATTGATTGCAAATATTTTTCATTTTTGTCGAAAAATTCATATATTTTTTATCTTGAAGAACGTAAAATTAGTTGGTTTATTTTAAATTTTAATTCGCATGGACGAGCAAAATATTACGGAATATAACAGTCGTGCCGTTGAGGAGGCTTAAATTTAGTTTGAAAATGTTATCGGGCTGTATAATTCAATGGCTCTGATTTCACGATGATAAAGTGTGAATATTTTATCGCGACTGTACGGCGACTCTCGTCCTTAAGGCACGAAATAAATTAAGTATAAAACGTGCGAATGGAGCAGGTGAACGAGGGCTCGAGAATTCGAGCTTGAAGACAAAGACTCTCTCTCCCTCTCTCTCTCGCTGCTTTTCTTACAGGGACAGGTGGCCAATGGTCTTAATCACAAAACACTGCAATAAGGTGTTTGTTCTCGTCCTCCAATGTTTTTGCAACGTCACATCGTCGATTGCAAAGATTTTCGTCGATCTCAAAAAATGTAAAGGGCGCCACCCCTCGCTCCGAAAAAATCGAATTATTATGGTACAACACCTCAGACTCGATGAACTGATTTACTCAACTCTTACACACCTTCCCATGTATATTTATTAATAATCGAATAAACGATTAATTCAATCATTCAACACCAAGTATCGTTGCGAATTTATTTATTTATTTCTTCACAAATAAAAGTGTGACGACTTTTTCCGGCGTACAATGAAAATCAGAAATTTCAGCGGAAGGATCGTGACAAATTCATTTATTTATAAATAAATTGTACAAAAAGGATCTTCAATTTTATTATTTCATACAAGCTGCATAAATAATGGTCACGATTTTTTCCATTTATGAATAAATTCCACAAAAAATACTCCCAAATGTCTATATTTATAAATAAAATTGATAACAAATGTATAAATCATTTAATTTAAATTCCTCAATAACATATCTATAAATGAAGAACATCGTAAGAATTATTTGCCCAACTTGTTTCAGATGAAGAAATTGAAGGTCATTATCCTGTGAAATTTATTGATTATAAATAAATAAATAATTGATGAATGAACTTTTGACGATCCTTTCGCTCAAGTTTCTCGTCATTTTCGCTCGTCCTTTTTTCTTCTCGCCGAGCAAATCGGCCACTGTCGCGAGAAAATAAATAAGAGACACGCGGTGTGACGTCGTCGCGAAGTATCGTGCGGCTCGTAAAATACACGAGGGCACGTTTTGGTGAATGGAGTGGCAAAAATTACGAGGCGTTCTCCGGGATGCTCCTGCACGGATGACGAGTGAGAAAACGAGGGATAAATATCCGGCAAGTCGTCGGAGCCCGTGCGTGGGCGGACCGAGCGGGCGTACAACTCGTTGACGAGTAGTGTGCGACTTTGCGATGATAAACGGGAACGTCATTGGTATAATACGGGGGCCCGATAATGCAGATTGTATTTCACTAGGCAGCACGTATCTCTCAATTACGCTCGAGTAGCTCGCTCTTGTCTCTGTGAAAGGAGTATTCCTCTACTACGGTCGTATTGAATTTAATGCAGAAGCTTGACATTCTTTATGGGGGGTGATTTAGGCGAGGAAAAAATTTGCTGATTTTCATGATTTTTTTTTTTAAGAAAAGATTTCTTCAAAATTTTTTAGACTTGGGGTATTTTTTATTACTACTTTTGGCTGTTACATGGTATTTTTTATTTTGATTTATCTGTCAAAATGGAGGAGGTATGGCACGGTGTTCAAAATTGCGTTTTCAAAACTGGCGTGACCTATAGCTGAAAAACTAGTTGACTGATTCTGATGAAATTTGGTATAAATCTTTCTAATCTTAGTGTCTAAAATGTGACCCTAAATGTTCTTGAAAGTTAGAAGAAAAAGAGTATTTTTTATGGCAAAATATAGCCATGTTTTCCGGAAAATTCAATCGTTTTGTTTCAAAGCCTACCATTTCATCGATTTCCAACATTTCGCACTTTTTCTTGGTTCGTTTTTGGCGTATGAGTGTCGATGAAAGAAAAATCTGCGTTGGTTTTTTTTTCAGATTACCGAGCGTGCCACCATTTTTAAAGATTGATTATCCACCATTTTTAAAGACATCCACCATTTTTAAAGATTGATTAAAAAAATGCCCTGTAAGAGCCAAAAGTAGTAATAAAACATACCCTTAGTCTCAAAAATAATTAAGAAATTTTACCCTTAAAAAAAAATAATGAAAATCAGCTATTTTTTCTTCGCCTAAAGGACCCCTTAACTTCAACCTCGGACAGAGCATAGTTTATAACATTTTATATCATATGACCGGATGATTTTCTCACAGGGTCATCCATTTAGTGACGACAAATTAATAGAGGTTATTTTTTTTCGATAATCGAACGTTTTTCTACATCTTGCGATTTTCGTAAATTTTTTAATTTCCAAAGACTATTGGGTCATACGAAAGTTCCATCATTCCACTAAAAGCACATTTTTTTATTTCCAACTTCACATCACCCTAAACGCCAGAACGACCTCTGCCGGTTGGCCACCCAGCAACGTTGGCACTTTGTTTAAATAATAAAAGCTCCGTTGTTTATCAATATTTTTCAAAGAAAAAAAAACTCGGACTTGGCAAGACTATGTGTTAATTGTGTGTAAAATCCCAACCTCGTCATTCCAAAACTCCCAACAGGAAAAAACTATTGAAAATCGACTTGTTTTTTTAAGCTCCAAGCTTATGCAGACCCGTTCAAACTCAATTTCTTCCATAAAGCCAACAAACGAATGTATCGTTTATACAACAACGGTATTTTACAAACCCAAATTTCACAAATTCTAATCGATATTTGACATATAACTTTTTCAGTTTCGAAAATACGGTAATTGGAAACTTGTTGAATTAAAAACCGTTCTTTTCTTCCAAAATGAATTATTTCAGTCACTGTCAAGATTTCACTTGAAAGTACTCACTGCAAATGCTATACCCCTAAATTATTTTATATCTTAAATCCAAAAGATCGCCAGAACCGAGGGCTACAGGAATTTACAAGACTTCCCAACAGCAACAAAATTCCCAAAAAGTGCATTTTCGAAAACGCTATTTACCTTGAATTTCCATTCAAAATTATTTCCGCCGTGCGTCTTATCCAACACAAAAGAGTGTCGGAACACGAAAAAAAAACCCATAAGGTATACATCCGTTTTATTTCTGTCCTAGGGATTAATAGATGCCAGAATTTCGAACACGGTGCGTTTCTTCCCTCGCGATTATTCGTACAATGATTCCTCGTGAAGTCTACAGGGCGGAATACATACGTCTTGATAAATATATACATACACACATATGTACATATATTGAAACGAGAGACATGTACGGCGTTCCCAATTTGTGCTTTTTTGTCTCTTTTTTCTTTTCTCTACGCTAGAGGTGGCGATGGCGCGACGAGCTCGCGTATGTTTACGAGGATACGCGACGTCGTGTCTCTCGTCGGTCTCATTGAAACTTCCGGCGCGGTGGTACATACGTCGAAGGGGAAGCAAAAGCGTCTCTGGAGCCCCGCACGTTTCACAGTCTCGCTTAGAAGTGACTGCTATTCTCTGGTACATATGCGCTTTTGTATTCATATACCTACATTTCACTACAGTGGATATATTTATATTGGTATATCATAATACAATTATATCAATATTATAAAATAGTTGCGATAAGGTAGGCACAGAAGGAAATGGATCCATACGATAAAGGGAAAGAATCCGTACTTTGAAAAAATAATGTTTCATTAAAGGGCCAGTCCACTTTGAAAATTTCAAAAAATCGAAAGCAAGCAAGACTTGAAGAAATCGACGATGATGAGCAATCAGAAGGGATTTTGTACGGTTCAGGAATTGCCGATTTAGGTAAGAGTTTTTCATGGTATAAACTTCAAACGCGTCTTTCTCGAAACGTTTTCAAAATCTAGCGCCATCGTATCTCTGAAACTAATAAACCGATTCTCTTGAAATTTGAACTACATATTGTTAACATGATTCGCAACAAGATGATCCTCGATGATTTAAAAAATTTTGATTGTTACTCTTTTTTTTGCGAAAAACTGCGAAAAAACGCGTTATTTTTACTTTTTTTGTTTTTCATCTGCCATTTTTAAATTTTTTTTATAAAACTTTATATCCGAGGGCCATTTTGTAGTTGGTGTCCTACTGAATCTAATGGACTTTGATTTTTTTGTTTTAGACAAGCCGTTGGCGAGTTGTGTTGGAGCTACTTAGCCCACCTATTTTTGAGGCGTTACGTTAAACTATAGTTTTTGTACTTAAAAGTGAATTAAAAAGAATTAAATTTAAAAAAAATGTATTTCATGACTTTATCAATTAAGCCCAACAACTTTTATATTCATATCTTTTATAAAACTCAAAAAAAAAAAAATCGCGTAAATAGCCTTTTTTCGTGGCTCCAAAGTGGACTGGCCCCTTAATATATATATATATATATATTACATAGTCTTCAAGTACTGTAATATGAATGAAAATGCAGCTAGGATAGATATAAGTAAGATCAATGTAAAATAATTTATGCAAATGAGAAGCATTTATGCAAACACCCTTAAAACAGGGTATACCAGAAATAAAATACTACTACGACTACTATTATATTGAATTATTATATTAGCAAATTTCATTATATTTACCTACAACCTTCTATGAGTTACTATATTCAAATACTTTATTATATTATTTTATTAATTACATTAATTATTATTTCAAAATCTTTAGCATCAACTAAATATATCAGTATCGAGATGTTTTTTTCATATGTATATACTTATTAATTTTAAACAAAGGCACACGTTCATTTTGCGGACAGTACGGACTTGCGGACGGTCCTCGAAGTCGAATGTCCTCAAAATGACTTTTCCCCTCATACATTTGCATATATTGGGGGCTCCACGTATACATGCATACTGCGTACAAGTGGACGTATGAATTTTATGCGTCAGCGACACGCATATGCGCCCTCGACACTGGGACGTAATAATGAGCCGACAGCGAGCGAGAGTAACAGTGCAATGCAAACGAGGGGGGAATGCGCTCGTGGAATTGTGAATAGAGAATGGGCCAGACCCTCATTGCATTTGTTTATCAATGGTGGTAACGCGGCTCGAAGCGAGGCAAACAAAAGGGTCGTAACAGACGTCGCAACGCGAGCGTCGAAACGTCCGTTTCAGGCCCTTTTCTCTGCTAACCGATGATGACATATACATATATATATACATATATATATATATATATATATATATATATATATATATATATATATATATATATATATATATATATACACACACACACACACACAC
The DNA here is from genome assembly GCA_963210295.1 of Ophion ellenae. Lineage (NCBI taxonomy): Eukaryota > Metazoa > Arthropoda > Insecta > Hymenoptera > Ichneumonidae > Ophion > Ophion ellenae. The sequence goes on along the minus strand of OY723391.1, from coordinate 41,861,767 downwards.
ACACACACACACACACACACACACACACACATATATATATATATATATATATATATATATATATATATATATATATATATATATGGGGCATTCCATACCAATTCGACCTGGGTCTGACCCTCGACCCCTCAAATTTGGTTCCCGATTTTTCCTATCATTACTCTCACTCTATCAAGCAATTACATTTTTTTCAGATTTTTCAAAATAAATTTGAGCGCGTCATGAATTTTTGAATTTTTTTTTTTGAACACCTCGATGGCCGTAATCGAAAAATCTGAAAAAATTCCCAAAAATACAGTGTCAGATATAAAAAATGTTGGTGTAAAATTCATAATGACTGGGCGTTTGCTTCAACCCCTAATTAGGGTTTTTGTCAACCATGATAAAAAAAAAATTGAAAATTACAAAATACACTTCAGAAAAATTGGAGAAATTTGTTTAAAAACCTGGTATTATGCATACAAAATTTCGAGAAACAGTCTACAGTAAGTTGACCTCTGCTTCTTATGTTCTTCATTTTTTTTGCTCAAAAAGCTAAAAAACGGGTTGAAGCAAAAGCCCAGACATTATGAATTTTACTCCACCATTTTTTATATCTGACACTGTATTTTTGGGAATTTTTTCGAGGTGTTCAAAAAAAAATTCATAAATTCATGCCGCGCTCAAATTTATTTTGAAAAATCTGAAAAAAATTGTAATTGCTTGATAGAGTGAGAGTAATGATAGGAAAAATCGGGAACCAGATTTGAGGGGTCGAGGGTCAGACCGAGGTCGAATTGGTATGGAATGCCCCATATATATACATGTATAGCAACCTTGACAGTTGCGCTTCGTGCCCCCTTTGCCAAGTTCTACAGGGTGTTGAGTCAAGCGTCAGAATTTGTCAAGGAGGTCCGAGCTTTCGCTGCAATGACTTCCGGTATTTTGGCTCGAGAGAAGTTGTTCTCGCGTTCACGAGGTCTTTTGGGACTAGGGGGTCAGTACTGTGAGTTTAGTTGGGATGTGGAGTACTAATTGGAAAAAAATCATCTACTGGTGATGAGGGGCGGACATTAATTTTTTGTTCGTTGTATGAAGGGGTGCGGGGAGTTGTAATTGTAGGAATAATGAGAATACTGTTTGACGTACAATATTTATGGGTACTAGATATTGGCAATATTTGATCCGTGTCGATAAGAATAAATAATGATATATGTATAATATATTACGTCTGCATTATTGTAACAGTAGATAAGATTCCGAAAAATCAAAGTATACTAAGATAAAATGTGTTTATATATAAATAAACAGGCTGTCATTTGGTATAGTATTAGTTTTTTGAATTTTATTTGTTATAACAATAATTTAGATATGAGAGCAGAAAAACAAAATATATAAGAATACTATTCTTATACAGGGTCGCAATTATGAGGCGCTTGTGGGTTTTTTAAGGGCCTGGACGCGCAAATTTTCTAACCAAGAAAAATATGTTTATTGGTTTTCCAAGACTTTACTGAAAAATAATATGGCATATTTTTGTGACGAGTAGTGTTTGCTCGAAAAAGTTGGCCATTCTGGGAAAAACTGTAAATTATATTCCGAGTTCAACAGAATAAAGATAATTAAATTCCCAGTATGAAACACTCCGAAAAAACTTTTTTTTTTATTTGTTGAAAATGCATCTTCGATATGTAAAATACATCTTTCTTATTTGAAAATGCATCTTTGGTATTTAAAAATGCATTTTTGATATTTGAAAATGCTTCTATGATATTTGAAAATGCATCTTTGATATGTAAAAAATGCATCTTAGATAATCTTTTTCTAAATGACAGGACGCACGAGAAAAGTTTTTCAGGAGTTTTTCGTATTCGGAATTACATTATCTTTATTCTTCTGCACTCAGAATGGAATACCGATTTTTTTCCTAGAATGCGACCCCTTAATAGCCAAGAATGAGCCTCACTCGTCCTGCCCCCATTTTCATCCTCCACTTTTTTCATCCTGCAGATTCGAGGATTAATAAAAACCCCTTCCCGGAAGATCCAAAGTTATTCAAATTTTCAAGAAACATTGGAGAACTCAGTCGTGAACAGACGAGAGTTCGCGAAGTTCCAGCCAAGGTAGACGTAGCACGGAGTTGAATAAAGGACTGCACTGTGTTGCGTCCGAGAGCTCGCGGATGATTACACGTGTGTGTGCATAAATATATATATACATATACAGGGTGTCCCAGAATTAAATGCGTTTACCGAAATGGGGGGTTGCGAGTGAAATTCTGAGTCGATTGATATAAGCATGTATGGGTCTCAGATCAACCCCTGAATTATTATGAATTTTTAAAGGAGGGGCCACCTGATTGGCTCGCCTTTAAAAATGAATAATAATTCAGGGGTTGATCTGAGACCCATACATGCTTATATCAATCGACTCAGAATTTCACCCCCAACCCCCCATTTCAGGGAACGCATTGAGTTCTGGGACACCCTGTACATATATATCCCAGTGCATGCATAGTAGCCATTAAACGGTCGATGAATCGATTTCATCGAACGCGTGATACAAGTTGCGGGCGGGCGTGCCGCGGAGGATCGCGAGTCAGCCTAATGAACGTAAATATCGTGACGAGAGCATACGACAACGACGACGAAGAAAATATACATTGGAGGGTAACGCAAAGAGGGAGAGGAGGACCGCAAGGAGACTTCTCGGTAAACGTGACGCGATGAAGATGAATGTTCATTGATGGATTTTCCACGAGCCTCTTCTCCCTTCATTAGTCTCTGGCGTTCGTCGCGATAAAATTAAACTCTCACCCTCCACCCCCGTTCTGCCCTCCACCGGCTCTCGTCCCCTTGTCACATATTCATCGCATGCCATCGCACATCCACTCATATACATCTGCACAATTAAAATATACTCATATCGTGATCGATGACAAACGAACGGTCGAGAGCTGGATAACTTCGTGCCTCGACTCAGGTTTATATACGCCCTTTCAATTGTCAGCGTGTACGTTAAAAATGTTCAGTATAGTTTTAGTTTTAATAATTTTTATTTGGCAGAACAATAATGTAGACTTGAGTTATTCAGAAATAAGGTATATAAATATGCTGCATTTATCTATATTATTATGATTAGTTATTAAATATATAATATTATTTATTATTTATATGTTATTCTTTATTATTGTTAAGTATATATAATTATATATGAAATATAATATGATTATATAATATTAAAAATGTATATAATTTATAATTCATAATTATATATTATATTATCATTTATAGTTATTATTATTGTTACTAGCTATGATAATATACATATATTATATTATTTATTATAGTTAATTATCTATAATTAATAGTATGTTATATAATTATTACATAAGTGTATATAAAATATCACATCATTATATAATTAATTATATATCATTTATATATTCTACTATTATTTATAGTTATTATTTTTTCGTGTTTAAATCCAAAAGTGTTGCGAATGCATTTTTATGGATCTTTACCGCAATTCCGGTACAATATCCAAATAAGGGGTGCTCATCGTTCTGTAATAATTCTGTAATACTCCTGAGAGGATGAGGTCATCGAGAAGGAACTGTTGAATCCAGCCGTGTCCATTTGACAACGCGAAGTTTTTCGAGTAGATGCCTCTAGCCATATTGCATATATGGGTACCCTCAGACATTATATATATATATATATATATATTGTACGTGTTTACGGGTATTTATATGAGCGTGTACCGAAGCGAATAAAATTGAAAGTAATGCGTGCCTGTTACCTCTCAATCGGCGTAAATCTGTATATATGTATATACAAACGCACGTTAGCGTATATGGACAACTCCCACGCGAGATCGAGACCCTTGGCGGATTCACTTTGTAAATTGACATCGCGCAATACGCGTCGCTAGTCGCGTAACACGCAACAAGGGAGAGAGAGAAAATAGGTAAACCGCATATACAGGGTGACCATTATGAAGACGCCGTGCGTTTTTTAAGGGTCTTTAAGGAGAATAACATGATTTTGAACGGCATTTGAAAAATGCCGGCCACTTAGAAAAAATCAGCCCATTTTTGTGATTTGTATTTTTCAGAAAAATTGAAGATTTTGGAAGAAAATCTAAATTGCATTCCGAGTACAGCGGAACGAAGATAACTTTATTCAGGATACGAAACGCTCTTAAACTTTTCTTCTGTATCCCGACATCGAGAAAAGAATTATGAAAGATGCATTTTACAGTGGATGGCTGGAATTTAATTCTATTTAAACGTGTTTTTTTTTCAAAATGACTTTTTTTAAGTCGGTGACCACGACTCAAAAATCACTGCACCAATCTACTTTAATTTAAACAAGCTTCTTTTCTATAATAAAAGGCAGCGCTTGAACGGAGCAATTATTTTTTCGATACATCGTTTATTTTTTTTATTAATGTAAATAGAGCGTTTTTTTAAATCAAACGTCGATACTTTCATTTTGGACCACGGCCATTTTTTTTCAATCAATATTTTATTAAATCCTCCGTCCAAGCACTAGATAATTTCATGCAAAAACTAAATGCGTTTGATTTTTTTCTTTTGAATTATTTGTTTCCGAGTGGTCGGACACAAATATAAATTACTAAATATAAAACATACATGAAACCATACTATTCCACCCTCCGCGGTCACCCGGGGTCAAAATGTCCCTAAGCGCAACTTTAAGCCAAAATTGCTATAAGTTGGGTTTGTTTGGGTGACTGGTCTGCCTTCTAACGGTGCTTTGAGTACATACCCTTTGTAAGTACAGACTAGGGTCGGCCGTGGAGCTATTCTATTCCTTAAACTATTTCCCACTATGGAGCTATTTTTTCTCTTAAACTATTACATCTCAAAAGTATCACCCTAACATTTTATGAAAAAAAAATTAAAAATTGCAAGAATTATGATTTTTTAAGTAAAAAAGAGCTTCTCCTATGCATTGAATCCTAGCTGATTTTTGTCGCCAGTTTAAAATTCGATTAAAATATAATGCCGAGAATTCCACATTTTAGAATGTTCAAACTAATATCCTGAATTTTTATGAGTCATTCGGAATGATACGGTCAACGCGGCAATCTTTTTAAGCATGTCTGGGGTCATTGCGACCTGTGACCAGCGTGCGAGGGTGAAGGGTTACTGTAAAAACAAAATTTGAAAATCTGCACACGTTTTCCCAGAAAAAAATCCTTTTTTTCGGCCGCGAGCAAGGTGTTAACCTGTCAAAAAAAAGTTTGTCAAGAGTGTTTCGTAATCGGAATGTATCTCTATTCTGCAAAACTCAAAATGGAATATTGATTTTTTTTCCACAATACTCAACTTTTTCCTGGCAAATACCTAATGATTACAAAAATGGGCTATATTATTTTTCGAAGAGGACTCGAAAAACGATTAGATGTTATATTTTTCGTGGCGGCAAAATCTCAGCGACAGGCTGGAAAAGAACCCATGGTCACCTTATAATTGTCACCCTGTATACATATATCTACATACATACATACATGGTGACGTAGAACTGAATGCGTTCCCGGAAATGGGGGGGTAGGGGGTGAAATTCTGAGTCGATTTATATAAGCATGTGTGGGTCTCAGATCAACCCCTGAATTATTATTAATTTGTAAAGGCGAGCCAATCAGGTGCTCTCGATACGCGGGCTTATCGGGCGCACCTGATTGGCTCGCCTTTAAAAATTAATAATAATTCAGGGGTTGATCTGAGATCCACACATGCTTATATCAATCGATTCAGAATTTCACCGCCAATATATATATATATATATATATATATATATATATATATATATATATATATATATATATATATATATATATATATATATATATATATATATATATATGCATCCCGCTTTTTGCTGTCTCGCTGTTGTCTCTCTCTCTCTCTCTCTCTCTCCTTCTCTGTGCGTGTGTTGAGTGTGCACACGTCATACCGTGTGTGTAATCGTATTGGCGCCACGTTACAAGCCGACGAGATGATTACGCATCCGCGTCGCTGGACGCGCGAGTAATAAGAAAGAACGGGGGAGTGAGAGAAAAGAAACAGCAAGAGAAAGGATAAAAACGTGTCGACTCGCGGGAGACCAAGTCGCGCGTACTTTTTCTATTTCCGAGCGCCCGCGAGGCATTCCACAACTAGAAATATCTCGTGTGAGATACTCTCGCGGATGCAACGCGATGGTCCATCCCGCGGTCTGGTGTCTTTGCGCTCGGATCTGGCCACGAGGGAGAGGGGAAGGAGACAAAAGAGGTTGATTATTTAGCCATAGCGCCCTGTCATTCTGCCGGGGATTGATCGAGCTGTGTTCATTTTCCAGGGTATGGAAATACGGGAAGGGGAGGAGACAAAAGGAATTGATTCGGTTGGTTGATTACTCGGGGAAAGTAAGCCGTCATTTTATAGAGGAATCGATTGAAGTGTTATCAATTCAGCGGAGTATACAAATAATAGGGTTGTAGATTGTAAAAGCAAAGGGATTCGGGAACAATACTCGAGTTCATTCTTATAACTGTTATTATTCGCAATTCCGAATGTTGAGTGTCGACAGAGCTAAAAAAATCATTATCAAATGGTTGTATTTTCGAAATTAGGAATTCTTTGAAGTTTGGTGTCTGTCTCTCTCTCTCTCTCTCTCTCTCTCTCTCTCTGTGTGCCTCTTGCTGTCTTTCTCCCTTCATCTTTCTCTGTCTCTGCCTCTCTCTCGCCTTTTTTAATTATTGTTTTATTATTTTTTTACATATATATTTCTTTGATGTTATCGTTTTATATAAAACAAAACGTTTACTATTTTTTTTCGTATTACTTCTACTAATTATTGAATTATCGTGGCTATTATTTAATCATTCGTTGATTAGTTTTAACATATGTAAATTACATCCCAGCTTGTCTCTGTTACTGAACTCATCCTTTTATCTTTATTTTCACTTGAACTTTAATTTCAATTTATATATCAATTTTCATCTCAATATCAATTTTAATTTGCAATTTCATTTTTATTTTGATTTTAATTTTAATTTAAGTTGAATTTTAATTTTAATTTTAATTTTCTATTATGTTTATTATTATAAGTCGTCTCTTCACCACCTAATAAGTGATATAAATTTTCATTTCATTTCCGTTCTTTTTTCTGTTTCTGTCTGTCTGTCTGCCCCTCTCTCTCTCTCTCTCTCTGTCTCTCTCTTTTGCTGCCCTTCTCTTTTTTTTCCCTCTAATACACATATCGCATTTTCCCGTCGCCGTGTCGCTTGAAATCTCACGATCGTTCACATTCCTGGTCGGTGATGATGCACCGCGGCCGCAGCATGCAGGCCACTTTGGTCGCTCCTCGCACGCAAACTTTTAGCTCGTGTGTGTGTATGTGTGTGTGTGTGTGTGTGCAAATTCGGCATGCCGGTCTCGAGCCTCACGCCGGAGTGGGAGCGAGTGAGAGAGAGAGAGAGAGGGGGGATGGAGGGAGAGAGAGAGAGAGAGGGAGAGAGATCTCTGATAGAAGCCCTCACCCCTATCTCTTGCTCTTCCGCGCTTCTTCATCTTTCTCGCTGAGAGCCCGCGATTTTGCGAGTGCGGCGCCCCGGGAAGATATCTCACATGGAGCGTAGCCAAGAGAGAGCAAGAGGGAGCAGGGGGGGCGAGGCTTGATTTGGCCGCGAGCCAAGGAATTCACGTGCATTTTTCCATTCATAACCGGCTCTCGGGCGTTCTATATTTGGGTCAAAAATCTCCCGTACTCGATCTCCCGGAAATTTTATCAGCCCTGATCCTTTCAGGTCTTCTGAAGCAGTCTTCCCATGCGGCCCTGCAAGGATACTCGCGGAATTCCCGCACCCACCGCACAAACGGTTCACATGATGCTATGTTTTTTATGCAATTTCATATAACAACGATTTGGGAACAATATGAAAATAGATATTAATTGATAACATGAAAATAAATTCGTAAAAATAATTTGTACTTAATGTAGGAAAACAAAATCGAGACAATTTTTTTAAGAAGAGCATCAGTTGAGTAAGTTCAAGTGACACTATTTTGCGTTTACGATCAAATATAAGAACGATTTGGGAGAAATATGAAAATAATTAATAATTGATGGTATGAGAATAAAATGGTAATAATTATTCGTAATTAATAATGTAGGAATGAAAAACCAGAACAATTCATTTTTTGAAGAACACCATTAACAAAATACTTTTGCGTTTCGAATTGAATATAAGAATAGTTTAGGAGAAATATAAAAATAGTTATCAATTAATAGTGTGAGAATAACATCGTAAGAATTATTCGTAATTTATAATGTAGGAATAAAGTATAAGGAAAATACATTTTTTTAATAACAGCATCACTAAAGTCAGTTCAAATTATACTTTTCGTTTACGATTCAATATAAGAATGATTTGGGAGTAACATCAAAATAGTTATTAATTAGTATGAGAATAATATCGTAAGAACAATTGGTAATCAATAATGTAGGAATAAAAAATCAGGATAATTAATTTTTCAAGCATGGTATCTATATGGTCCGTTCAAATGATACTTTGTAAAAGATGTATCATTGAAAATGGACTGTTCTCTAATAAAAATAACCTATTTTCAACAACAGCCTAAGTTAGGTCATTTTAAATGACAATTTCTTAATTCTCGATTATAAATGTATCGTTTTTTGATCAAAACATTTATGTGCAAACATAAAATTCACAATTCACATTAACAATTCAAAATGTACCATTCTTCAAATTTCATTCGTGTATAATTTATTCATAACTACACGAGTACGTTTACATCGAAAAATATTTCTTTTTTCGCTTACGATTAAAAATCTTCCGTTTAAGAAATTCAAATAATTCATTTTTGAAGGGCAATATAAGTCATTAAAAAAATACTTTTTTCATTCAGTTTTAGAAATATACGGTTCTCTATACAACAATTTATTTCGAACGAGAATAATTTTCCTCGTCCGTGCTGGCACTCTAACAATTCGCGAGAGTCAACGTACTCGTGCACCGACGCGACAAAGTCCGTATCGCTAATACGTTCGAAGATAACAATCCCCCCCCCCCCCCCTCCCCAGACGCCCTGTTTTTTTTATCCCGCTGTTTCATAAAGAACCGTGGAATGTCTACGGTACACAAAAGGCACTCGCGACTATTTGCGACGGCACATTGTGTTCCCCTTCGTGAAATTACGTACCTGCATACCTACAGCCTGGCAAACACACATACCTATACGTTGCCATACACATATGTCCTACGCAGCCTCAATCTGTCGTAACTTTGAAATCATTGACGTTGTTCTCAACGAGTATTAACACTTGTGCAAATCTTGAAACAGCTGTTTACTTAAACTCGTATATCTGTATGTGTGTACTTATAAATATATATGCATAGGATGAAAAGTACGTCGTCGTGTCGCATTTTTACGGACGGATCGAAAAGAGAATTCAGTCAATATGAGCTCTTCTTTTTGCTATGTCGCAGCGACACTTTATCGTGACGAAAATATTTCTTTTTTCTGCCGCCACATTGCGACAGGAGAACCATCAAAATATTCGTGTTTAAAAATCATGAGCGGAAAAACCGGCATAGATGTACACTTCATTGTACCCGAGGTAAAAATGACGAAATTGTATCATTGTTATTATTTTTCTTAATATTATCATTATTATCATCGATTATTAATATTACTATTATTATTCTCATGATCATAATGATGATTGATGTTTTTATCATTGTCATCATTATTATCATCGATTATTAATATTACTATTATTATTCTCATGATCATAATGATGATTGATGTTTTTATCATTGTCATCATTATTATCATCGATGATTATTAATTTGTTATTATCATAATTGAGGAGCTGGCCAACCAAACTGGACTTGTCCAAACGTCAAATTTGTATCTCTCCGTTTTCAAACACATCTTGATTAACTCCCGAAATATTGTGAATCAAATCCGCCTCTGAGAACCTCAAAATTTGGCAAAAACTGTCTTTTTGAGCGAAATGACAATTTTCAGACCCAAAAATAAATGAAAAATTTAATAAAAATTAAATTTGACGTAGTGCGCACAAGTCCGGTTTTGTTCGTCAGTCCTTAATTGTAATCATTGTTGTTATTATTCTCATCATCATGGTTCTCATTATTGTTGCTATTATTATTATTATTATTTTTTACCACTGCTACTGCAACTACTTTTATTACTATTATTCTCATGATCGTGATTATTATTTTTGTTACTATCATTATTATAAATGTTATAATTAGTATTAGTACATTATTATTATTATTATTATGACTATTATTATTCGACACTTTAGAAAAAAAAAAAACTTCGACAATATTTCTCGCGAGGGCAGGTCTTGAAATATACCCATGTCAATATTTTTGTCGATGAAAAGAAAAAGTATCGAATGCCCGCAAAGCCAGACATACACGTAGGTATATTTTTCACGTATTACACAAGAGAACAGCTGACATTCTCTCTATCCCTCTCTCTCTCTCTCTCTCTCTCTCTCTATCCCTCTCTCTCTCTCTCTCTCTCTCTCTCTCTCTCTTTCTCTCCCTGTTTGATCGGAAGGAAAAGACGTTTCTGAGTCACGTGAAATTTAATGAGAAACGTCAGAAACACTTCCACCCGTTAAATTTATGAAACGTATATTTTCAATTATGATTATATCAAAGGTATCGCTTCGTACGCGATATACGACGAGAACTCGTCATACGGTAAAAAAAAATAGATAATAATAATGATAATCATGATGATAATAATAATGACACAGAGAATAAATAAATATGTAAATGATGATTATCGAGACGTCGAGAGATTATATCAGGCAGCGAGTGGGTGAGGAATGTTTTGAGTTTTCTCGCGAGACGATTACACAAACAGTTTATCTTGTTTTATGAATATTGTATATACGTCTCTCTCTCTCTCAGCGCAGAGTTCCGATGAGAGGATTAGTATATTTCCGTACTGGAATGAGAGACTTCGGAACGAAATTATTTTACGGCGAGCATCCCATACAGATATGTTATAGCGGCGTTGGGGATTGGAAGCCGCGCCAAGGGATGCAGTTTGTTGATACGACTCTTGCCAGACACTCGTGGCTATTTGACGCGAGGAATCCGCTAATTGTCGCTGCTATATTTGAAACCTCGGGAGCGCTTACGAGAGTACGATTCAAACACTCACTCTTCTTCAACTTATATTTTGCACACGTACACTCACCCCCCCCCCCCCCCGCCCCACATATTTACATATACGTGCAGTGCCGAGCGAATAAATGGGTACGTTATCATACGCCTCGGAACGGGGTTATCGTACCCGGTATTCGGAACCACAATAAGCGATCGTTCGATATTCCGAAATATTCTCGAGCATTTGTGGAACGATGAAAAAAATACGCGGAATTGATGAGCAATCATTGAACGTCGATGTCCCGGCGGATTCCTGAGTCTGCCTTATCACTTCCGATCGCTATCGTTATCTCTCGTCATTTTCGCTTGGTAAGGAAAATAATAAATTTGTAAGCAACATTTTTTTTTTAAATTCATTATACATTTTTAATTTATTTATAAAATTTCTAACTCAACAATAAATGTATTCATGCATATATAAATACTTATATATATATGCATATATATGTATAGATCGTAGGGGCGGAATACAGTGTGCACGGCAATAATATATTATTATTGAAACAACGACTTGATCGCCTTGATTCGCCCGTATCGATTGCTCGCCCCGATAATCGATAAACCTACGCCCGCGAGAAACCGCGATTGCTACGTCGCGTCTCCCGACTGGCTCTCCACACTTTGCGGTTCTCGTCCTTGCCGAATAGAGAAGC
>OY723391.1:41817469-41849688 GCA_963210295.1 Ophion ellenae | reverse complement strand
GTTTTTATTTTTATTCTATCTGGTATCTATCAATATTTTAGAATAACACGCTCAGTCCTAGCAACGAAAAAAATTATCCAGAATTTCATAAAACATTTACGATTGTCAACTGTCCGGTATGCAACGAAGCTTTCAGCATCGAAACCGACAGCAAATCTTCACAAAGGTCTCACGCTGACGAATATCACTCGAGGCAAACGAATAGCCTGGCGGGAATATCAAATTTCGCCGACGCGTCCTCCCGCGATTGTTGGATTGCGCGCGGGAACGCAACGCGTCCCAAATAGCTCGAAAACAAGAATAATTTTAACAATAATAACAATAAAAGTAATTGAGACTTTCGATAATCTACAGTCGCGGATGTCGTTATCATCGGGTCGCAAAATTCTCACTAATCTCTCCCGCTCTGCCCCTCCGTCGCCTTTTCGTCATTCTCAACCGGTGCGAACGGGAACGCGAGAAAAAACAGCGACAAAAACCGAGATAACGAGTTGCAAGATATTTTTCTCGCGAGATCTTTTTTCACGATAAGGCGGAAGAAAATTACTGCCTCGTGACGCACACGCGAATCCTCATAGAGTCGCGATATCGTGCTGTCCATTTTTTAAAATAAAAATCGTAAAACAACAAATTTAAAGGATACTAACAAACTTAGAAATCACGGGCAAATTCACAAATTTCCATCTTACCTTTATGTCGAGATGGGCTACGTTGAAGGAGTGAAGGAAAGCTATACCGTCGAGAATTTGTCTAAGAAGTCTTGCAACCTGTCGTTCCTCCGGTACCTCGTCCCTGTCGAGCACCATTTGCAATTCGCCACCCGGAGCCCTTTGAAATTACAAGACGAAAAAGCAAAATTAAATTATGATGCATTACAGGTTGGAGTTTATCAGAATTTTGATTACTGTAATGAGCAAATGTTTATTGGCTTAAAACATTATTTGTCTGTTATAACTATTGTTACTGTCACCGTTGGCTTTACTATTATCATTATTGTAACTTTTATAGTTACTATTATAATTACTACTATAATTGTAAGTATATATCCAACTATTCGTATTATAATTACCAATAAAATCATAATTATTTAATTATAATTACTATTATGATTATAATTATTGAATTATAATCACTATAATGTTTGCTACTAATATTATAATAATTACTATAATAATTACTACTAATATTATAACTAATCTTATTATTTTCATAATTATTATTGTTGATTCTGTTGTTGTCCCTGTTATGATCTCATTATTGTTATTACTTAATATCACTATTATTATATGTATTGTCATAATTTTTAAAATTTATATAATAAATATAAATTTATATAAATTTAAATAAATTTATATAAAAATAAATAAATTTAAAAAATTATAACAATACATATAATAATAGTGATATTAACTAATAACAATAATGAGATTATAACAGGGACAACAACAGAATCAACAATAATAATTATAAAAATAATAAGAGTAGTTGTAATATTAGTAGTAATTATTATAGTAATTATTATAATATTAGTAGCAAACATACCGATTATGATTCAATAATTATAATCATAATAGAAATTATAATTAAACAATTATGATTTTACTGGTAATTATAAAAGGAATAGTTGGTTATATAGTTACAATTATAGTAGTAATTATAATATATATAAATACATATATATATATATATAAAATTGGATTTCATCTATTTATTTCATCTTATTCACCTACCCTGGAGGGTTAGGCTCGCTCTTCATCTAGACCGAAACAATGATACTTACTAATTAATAATACTCGCCAATAATAATACAATAATAATGATAACAACTACCCCTCAATTTTTAATTTCATAACTTATTATCATCATTATGATTGTCATTGCTGACATTATCATTATCTCTACTTTCATATAATTTATATTCTATCATCTATTTTTCAATTGTTGTCACTTCATCGTTAAATACATAACAGTGAAAAAAGCTTACGAATTACATAAATATTAAGATCGACTATATATGTTTCTAAATATTTTGCATTTTCGCTCTGTCAATTAATGTTATCCTACGAATTTGTCCAAAAAAAGGGGGGAAAAAAAAAAACAAAAAAACTTTTACATACAATTCGAGTACGAGAACCATTTCCGTATTGGTCTCGAAAACTTGGTGCAGGGAAACGAGTCGCGGGCAGTGCGCCGCGGCGTCCAGCACCGCGACCTCGTGAAGGGCCTCGGCTCTCAGCTCCTGGGCCCTTCGTCTCTTTCTCAAAAATTTTGCCGCCCACTGACGCCCGTTCGATCGTTCTCGGCATCTTCGTACGGTCGCGTATTTCCCTCTGCAATGATAGGAAGAAAAAAAAATCATGTATATTACATAACGGCACATACGTATATCCGTACATATAAACATATATATATATATACATATATATATATATATATATATATATATATATATATATATATATATATATATATATATATATATATATATATATATATATATATACATATATAATTAAATTAATGTACACAAGAGTATATAAAAATTATACGAACGTAATTAGCATCGGAATAAAAATGGATATCCCTACTGCCCGATCGTGCGTTAAATCGGGACATTAAATCGGCGTTAATATATGAAGGGTGTTTCGTTTATATCGTGACAGGAAACTCGTTGGATGTATCTCTCGTCGTGAACGACGTAATACGCGACAATTTGTTGGCTTTTCCTGCTATATAAGAGCGCCGCGGCTGCAATTTGAGGCCAACTCTCCATCGGTTACCCGCAGGAATAAAACTCGCCGTATAGGCGCGTAATAACTTTATGTAGGCTACACACACACACACACATATATATAAACATATAAACACACACACACACACACACACACACACACACACACACACACACACACACACACACACACACACACACACACACACACACACACACACACACACACACACACATAAATATATAAATATATATATATATATATATATATATATATATATAAATATATATATAAGCGCATCCATGCAGTAAGGACTCCGAGCTGCATCCTCAACCGGTGCATATGGTGGTTTTATAATGCACGCGCACCTAGCGCAAAAGGTCGAGCCCCTGCGGCGTTTTTAGATATATTAATAGGGTCATACCGAGCCACTAAACCGAGATTAATATCGAGGAGACTTCTGGACGAGTACAAATAGAGTATGTTTCACGAATGTGCATGTGTGTGTGTTTAACTACTTCGCGGGAGTTTATTACCGGCTGGCTCTTCAGGTACTCTGTCAGGTGGCAGATATGTATTTGTGTACAGGGTGGCCCGAAAAGTGACGTCCAAAAGAAAAATCTAGATACCTTGGATCCATACGTATCTGATTAGGCCCCGTGCATGTTCTACGATACTTTTTAGTTGGCGAGAAAAAAAGTATTCCATTTTTCTAGAATTTTCCGGATGGGGGTAAAAATGTCGAATGGCCAAATATAGAACGACAAAGATTTCGAGAGGACAGAATTATGAAGTCTCAAAATAACGAAGGTTAAGTTGGTCGAAATGTTATCCTTTGACTGATGACGAAATCGAATGACTATTGGACAAAAGTATTATTATTCGAGGGCTGATTTATTCGAGAACATATATTCAGATTGTGTGCAGTTTGAGTCGTACAAATACAGATTCGAACAATCTGCAACATTCATATCTTCGAGATAGAAAAAAGTGAGTATTTAATATTCGGGTTACCGGCTATAGCAAAAAGTCATATATCGAGACTACAAACTTCGAATGTGTAGATCTTAGGAGCGCAAATGATCGATGGTCCGAAATGGCGAATGCCTAAACGGCGAACATGGCATGGCGGCCTGACCCGACTGACCACTGACGCCATCTGCCATCTTCTTTCTGAAGCGCAAGTAGTGTTGCTCGAACCCAAGTTTTCGCTATCCGGATCGTTCGCCATTTTGGCCCATCGCTATTTTGACTGAACGACTTTTTGGTCCTTCGCTTTAATGAATTCGAAATTGTAAAATATCGTAATATTTACAATTCGACGATTTGACGTCTCGAATTGTTTGGTGTATATGTACAGGCGAATCTATTTTATAGCCCTCATTATTTTGTTAAATCTGATATTTGTTTTCGCTATAAATCAACTTCGAGATTTTTGTATTCACAATTTCGATTAACGATTTTACAGATTATGATAAGATTGATCCATCTATATTGGAACGTTCGTCATTACTGCATTCGAAATTTCGATCCTGCTGAATATTGATCGTTCGAGTTTTCGATCCCCAAGCAATTTTTCTGTAGCATGAGTTATTATTTTTACCTTTGGTCTGTGTACTTTTCTCTTGGAAGCCTCCGAACGCAATTGGGAGTCACACCTGTCACCACAGTGACAGGTGGAAAAAAAAAACGATTTTTTGCATTTTTCTAAGTACACAAGGTCAAGAATATTTCACTTTTGAATCCTTTCAAAAGCTCGCATTTATTGATCATTTTCACATTATAATCACTTATATTTTATATTCTAATCAAAGTAGGCTAACCAAGGCAGATATTAAGTAGAAACGTTATACATAAAAATAAAAAAAACATCGCCATATAATTTCGGCGTATCAGAATATACATTTTCTCGGTAAATATCAATTAAAATTCATTTGTAAATATCAAAAGTGTGCAGAATTAATTCAGCTAGCGCAGATTCTACTTTTAGTCGTCACTTTTCAACCACCCTGTATATATGTGTACCTTGGTATGCTGAATGTCTTCCAATAGATATTATGTATAGGCATGAAGACAAAGCTCCCCTGGTTCGATCAATCACATACAGCTATATCCACATTCGAACGTGATTTTTCACAGCGAGAATCTGAGATTGCCCGACCCGCTATCTTCAATTCCCTAGAAAATGCGAAGATCTCGACGATCGAGCATACGCTCAACGCGGCGAGGCTTGCTGTGAAGCGCGATCGAAAATATAAATTTGCCACATTTGAAAGCCGTGCACAGCGATTGAAACAGGAGATGTCCTTTTTTCATAAAGGGCACTCGTTTTGATTTCCTCTCTCTCTCTCTCTCTCTCTCTCTCTCTCTCTCTCTCTCTCTCTCTCTCTCTCTCTCTCTCTCTCTCTCTCTCTCCTCCTCCCCTCTAATTACACTTGCCTTATGGTAGTAGTAATTACTGGGTCGGATAAGAAACGATCTATGTATAGACGATGAAAGTTGACCTTGAAGACGTTCCACTTCGAGAGCGGTCCTCAAACTAGCCGGATGTACTCATAGTCAACATTGCATAGATATAGCGGGTTGATAATGCCCTTGCGATACCCACATATACACAAATGTACTTCGATTGATGAAAAATCGATTGGTGAAGTTCGCGAGAGCAAAAAAGGTGTATTGAAATCAGCAAACCCGTTTACGGAGCTTGGCATGGGAGAATAAAACTGACGGGGGATAATCCAGCAGTCGGTTCAATTTTACGCATCACAAGGCCAGAAATGCGCTACTTTGTAGGCAACTTCATCCGTAGCATATATATATAAATATATATATATATATATATATATATATATATATATATATATATATATATATATATATATATATATATATATATATATACATGTGTGTGTGTGTGTCGGTAAAACCGCATACGAAGTATATATGTGCATATATATGTACAAAAGATGCATGCCAGGTAGACTGGGATGCAGAGAGTGTTCAGGTTCGAAACTGATGAGATAAGACGAGAAGCCTCCTTTGTTCCGCCGTAGAGCCATCAATGCCGGTCATGGCGGGCCACCGGGCATTCAGGTTTACGACGCGGGGTTCCCTTAACTCTTTCTCTCCTTCCGTCCACTTTGCTCTTTTTCTCGCTCTATCTCTCTTTCTTTCTCTGGTTTCTCGACACTCCACGCTTTCCTCGGTCTGTGATCCAAGTCGTTTCACCGCGCGGTACACCGAGAAAAAGGAGGAAGTGCGAAAAAACGCGAGGCGAAAGATCTGTTCGTCTTCGTCCTGATCGTCAGTGCAACTTGCTTGTGCCGCAGCCTCGTTTTCTGCACAAGCTCAGGCTCACTCTCTCTCTCTCTCTCTCTCTCTCTCTCTCTCTCTCTCTCTGTTTCTCTCTCTCTGCAGTCTACTCGTTGCGGTTTACCGGATGCAGCCATGCGAATGAAAAGTGTGGCAGGCTCTTTTATATTTGCCTGAAACTTCGAAAGAGTATATTTTTTGAGCTAATTTCAATCGCACACTTAAGGGGAGTGAGTGTGTGTATACAAGGCGACAGAGAGGGCGAGAGAGGGAGAAAGAGGGAGAGAAGGAGAGAGAGAGAGAGAGAAAGAGAGAGAAGGAGGAGAGTACTTTATTGTACAAGTCGAGCATTGCTCCAATGGAATTTTTTTTTCCCGCACATAAATACGACGCCAACGACTCTCGGCCTCTCCCTGGGGCGAATTGACGCCTGGACCAGAGTTGTTCTCAATTTCAGGTTTCCCTTTCGCCTATGGCCTACATACGGAACTTTGCGCGAAAAATACACCTATATTGTATTCACGGTAACAATAATAATTATTATTGTAATAATAGCAATGATGAATGCAATGTTACGAGCAATATTAATGGGCATGGTAATGATAATAATATGAACAACAATAACAGCAATAATAATCACAGTAATAATGAGGGTAATAGTATTAATGATAATAAAGTTTGAAATATTTCTCAACTGCAGGGGGGAAAATCAACAGTTTTGTTTTGCGCATACCTATAACAAATGCCTATCTCTCTCCGTTTCTCGAGTGGCACACGTATGTACGAAACGTCTAGAATGACGTACGAGAGTTCGTTTATTTGCACACTTGAGCAATGTTGAGGCTTGGGTGTACGTGTGTAGATGGGAGGGAACGAGTATGTATGGGTAAGGAGAACGAGAGAGAGAGGGAGAGAGAGAGAGAGAGAGAGAGAGAGAGAGAGAGAGATTCGATGTGGTGAATGTTATTGGGCTCCGGAGTGAACGTTTTGGGCTTTTTTTCCAATCGGAGGTCAAGATATTTTTTATTAGGGGATCACGTGAGACCGCACTGTGCCTTTGGCTTTTCTCTCACCTGTCCTTTATCCCTTAAGGCCGGTCACCACTGTGACGGGTAAAAAAATCGATTTTTTTTTGCATATTCTCAAAGTATATCTATATATTCAAAAATGTATGAAAAAAATGTTCAACTTCACAGTATAAATATTCAAGAATTTGCGAAAAAATCGTCAAAAGTTGAAGTTTAATTGACGAACTTACAGACGATTTAGTGAGAGCAAGTAGCGCATCGATTTACGTTTACTAAAACTTTCGATCGCGTTTTTTGTGCAGTTTATTATTTTCGAAGCCCTCGAATGCAAGTAAAAATTCGCCGAAATTACACTTTTTTGAAAACGCGCCCTTTTGTGATTTTTTTTCTCCGAAAAAAATCTACGTACAACGAGAACTACATTTACATTGATTGGAAAACTTTTTTATTTTTATGTTTCCGTCCAATTATTGTCGAGTTATCGATCCGGCCATCGGGGCACATTGTTCATACAGAGCCTTTATTTATTATACATCAATTATTTTTATTTATACAGAGGCTTTATTATTTATACATCAATAATGTTGCAAATTTTTTATCTCTTTGAATACAAATTCACACGAGATAAGTTGAATGTATGCTTAATATCATACTTCATTTTTTACAAATGACGAATAAATATTCTAGGATATAAAAAAATCGGAAAAACGGCCTTTTTTCGGCCCGCCGCAGTGGTGTCCTCCTGTAAGTGTTCGCGAATTGCTAGGAGTACGAAACAGGGAGAGAGGGGGAGAGAGAGAGGGGGAGAGAGAGAGAAACATTAATCTTGCAACCGCAATGGCAAGGATCGCCGTCCGCAGCAACAAATCTCTTCGAACAATCCTCACCAGGGCCACAACGGTGTCCCTTTTGATCATGCAGCTTTCCAAGAAAATTCCCAACCATATTGCACTCAATGGGTATTTATTTCGACATCGTTTCAAGGAAAGAAATATTTCTGGCCGACTGGCTCATCGTGAGAGATTCAATGAAAAGGAGGGTCTGTATCGACGACGGTTTTCCCCAGTTTCCCTGTGCCCCGATGCAAATGCGATCCACTGGTGCATTTGCAAACGAGTGGCCACCACTCCGGGGGCTCTGGAACTAGAAATAGCGAAGTGACAAGTCCAGGGATAAAAAGTCCAAACGAAGGGTCCACGAAGGAAAATAAATGAATAAAAGTTACTGAAAGTACTCATCGGCACGTGTCGCCACGTTTCAAAGGTAACTAATTTCCTCCGATCTTTCCGCTCTCTCGTTGTCTTCGTCACTTTTTAGCTTATTTTTCTTCTCCGTCCAGCAGATCGAAAGGGACGGAAATTTCGTGCGAACGATCGGCGAAGCGATTTCAACCGGCAAGCTTGAAGACACGGCGGCGCGGGCGAGCAGGAGATGTGTAGAAAGCCGTGCGCGCACTTTCTCCGCAAGATCAGGCGTCTCTTTTATGCCGAGGTGAGCCTCGGCGGAGGCTGCGTGAGGTGTACGAGTGCGTAATGGGAATTTGCCCGAAGACCCTCGGCCCATGTTTAACGCAAGTGTATGTATACACCTCCCGGTGGATATATGCGAATATCGTGTGTCGGGGGGGGCTGGTGTGCGGATGTTTATACGTGTATACGCGGATTTGCGTTGATCGTCAGGTATTTTCTTTGAGCACGGGCTGAGGGAAGGTGTGTCGTATACATAGCGAGGACACAGGTGTAAAGAGATGAGATATCATAAGCCTGTGTGCATGAACTTCAATCGGATACAGGGTGGCCTGAAAAGTTACGTCTAAAAGGAAAATCTGTTTATATTCAACGATCTTTTTAAATTTTCGATAGAAAAGCTCTTTTGAATTTTCGATGAAAGCTTTTTTATTTTTGATAAAAAGCTTTTTTATTTTTGACAAAAAGCTTTTTTTATTTTTGATAAAAAGCTTTTTTTTATTTTCCATGAAAATCTTTTGATTTTCGATAAAAAAGCTTTTCTATTTGCGATAAAAAGCTTTTTTGAATTTTCGATGAAAAGCTTTTTTTATTTTTGATAAAAAGCTTTTTTTTATTTTTGATGAAAAGCTTTTTTTTTTATTTTCGATGAAAATCTTTTGATTTTCGATAAAAAAGCTTTTCTATGTGCGATAAAAAGCTTTTTTGAATTTTCGATGAAAAGCTTTTTTACCATTTTTCTATCTTGTGGATGTGCTTTCCTCGCGATTTTTAAACTTGGGTTATCAGTAAAAAGTGCACTGTTGAGCGATAAGTAAATGACTAACGACCAATAACGTAAACGTCTTGGATTTTCAATTTAAGCTAAACAAGTTGGATGATCGTAAAAATAAAGAAATTTAAAAAAATCGTCGCATTTCAACGATGCAAACTTCATGAAGGTTTTCCCATTTGACGTTACTTTTCGGGCCACCCTGTACATATGTATAAGTTGGTGAACGAGCTACCATCGCATTATCGGAGGCTCGATCTCTGGCCGGTTCGTCTATCATGATTATAAAAGCTTATCCGTCTGTGTATACGAGTACCTCGAACGATAGCTCGAGTCCCGAGCTGCATTTGATACTTTGAACCAGGGTCCATTACAATGTAATATCCATCGCCAGCTACCACGTATCCTATGCTTCATTCCGTTTAATCCCGCGCCCGTCAGGTTGGTATACGTTACACCAAACATCCATGCAGCGCTCGTACTCGTGGCTCGACGTTCATTGACCGTGGGATCAACGCTGAATGGAATGTCTGATGTCTAGTGTTTGGGAGAACCGGTCACGTACGAATCGATGATAAATCGGTTCAAGATTATTCGCGACGAACCAAGAGCTCCGCAGTCTTCGAACCACGTTGATTATCATCTGTCATTGAATGATGAAATGTGGAACAACGTTTGGCAGGTTGGCTTCGCATACTCCACGAAGAATGGATCGTCAATCGCCATGGGGAGTTTTCAGCCCTTGGACGATATACTGGATGGGATGACAGCAAAGTGCCGCCATTTTCTCAGAAACGGTGCCCCAGGGACCAACTGGTGGAGGACCGGAAGCAGTTCATCGATTGGAACTCAAGAATAGTTTGTCCGAATCATCGCTTGGCGGTGCCTGCGATCGTTCTTATTGGCCAGCATCTCCGGTCCTGTTGATCGACCCACCCGATCACGCGAGGGAACATCAGCCAGACAGTTGCGGGAATAAAAGAAAAACCGGTGCGCGTTTTGTAGTTGAAGAAGCAGAGGAAAAAAGAAGATGAGGAAAAAGGCATACCGGGAAATCGCTCAGCAGGATATCGCGTGTCCGGCATATCCTTTCCCACGATCGCGGCAATGGTTCATCTTCGCGGAGGATTTAGAAAAAGAACATCGGAGAACATCCGAGGGTCCGTTCGTTCGTTATGTCCCGATCGCCCGAGCACTTGCTTCGCCGCCACTGCGAGTTTTCACGCGGATTAATTCAT
Organism: Ophion ellenae; assembly: GCA_963210295.1. NCBI lineage: Eukaryota > Metazoa > Arthropoda > Insecta > Hymenoptera > Ichneumonidae > Ophion > Ophion ellenae. Next base: position 41,839,140 of record OY723391.1, on the reverse strand, counting down.
CGAGTTTATTTCCGTGGATCGTCACGGGGAACGTTGTAACGGGCGCGAGTGTGCGAGGCGGCGGTCACGGGCGAAACATTCCCACGGCCGAGTGTGTTCCAGTAGCTCTTGGCATTATCGAGCTATAATTAACTGCTATCGGGATCAGAAGATGTGTTTTCCGTCTTCCGGTTAGTCGAGTGCGGTTTGATCAATTGTCCGGGTCCAGGGTGAACGAACCAATCGACTCGTTCGCATGTCCACGTCTATTGGTCGTTTCGTCAGGCTTGGGAGCGCGGAATATGGAGGCATCAGGAGTTTGGTTGGAGAGCTGTTCCCGTGAGAGACACTTGCCGCGAGAAGCTGCGATGTCTCTTGTCCTCAGCTATCGCGTTCTCCGGACGCGCCAAAGCCTGCAGGGCTATCCCTTCAAGCGTTAAGGACCAGGCGCAGATCGGTCCGGTTCTCCATTCGAACCCTTCAGCATCCGACATTCGCGCTCTGTCTTTCGACGCACGTCGAGTCCGGAGACTTGCCTTCTTCCCTGGATAGCAGCCTCGGTGCAAACCCGAGGCTAAGACCCCCGGTGGAAAGGTCATCGACATCCTTCCGAAGTGGACACAGCAGTAGTCAAGTGAGAGAGAGAGAGACGACTTCGCGGATAGTCGGCCGCGTTACGGGCTCACAATCGTAAAGAGAGGGTCTTCTCTCCTCGCCTGCGACCGGTGACGGTCATCGCGATTACCACCGAGCAGGAGAGCCACAGAGAGCAGAACACCACTGAACATTTACATAGGAAAACCAAGTCGAGAGGCCACGCACCTTGCACGAGTTAATGGCCCCGAAGGAATTAACCGTTGCGCTATTACGCGGAATTACCGTTCCCGAAGTTGGAACTTTCGAAACAAGACGAAAAGCTTTTGTGCTCCCGCTGGAGTAGTGTACGGCGATGCAGAAGTGTGGCTATTCCATTGTCCCGTGTCCTCGGGTCCGTGGCGAAAAGACAGGCCAGGCTGCGGCAAGAGCAAGGGAGAGAGGCAGAGAGTTCGTTGACCCCGGAAAACCGCGGATATGTCATCTACTGGAGTGACATGTGAAACAGCAGGACCTGGCCGATCGGAGACTGTTGCTCAACCATGTAAAAGACGACTTTGTGGATACCCAACTGGTCACCTGTGTGCTTGGAAGAGTGTGTGGTCCAGCTAAAGCTGTTTAACGTTTTCTGCTTAGGCACAATGACCCGTTGGAGAATCCTGCCTGGTCTAATCCATCTGGATGTGGATCCATTTAGATGCGGATCTGAACCAGTGCCGGATTTATACTTTTCATAAGTATAGGCAACTTGACTTTGTGCCGCCCCTCCTATCTTAATCACTTGTATTTACCTAGGTCTTTTTAGGTGCCTCTGAAATCCGTCGGCCCCTAAAGTCTGCCGCCCCTAAGCAGCTGTCTAGGGGCGGCCTATACGGCCTATACGGCATATACGGCATATACGGCCTACACGGCTTACACGGCCCATACGGCCCATACGGCCTATACGGCTTATACGGCCTATACGGCCCATACGGCCTATACGGCCCATATGGCCTATATGGACTATGCGGCCTATTGGCAAATCCAGGACTGATCTGAACTGATCATCCCGGGATAATCAGTTTTCCCGAAGACGACATTGGGACAAGCTTTCCTATCCGAATGTTGGCTTTTTGAAAAGCTGGAAGCCTCCACATATGATGACCAAATTCTGAATCTTTATAGCGATCACAGACCACCTGGCTGTTGACACGGCGCGTTACGAAATCTTTCCTAATGGAAGCCTTTGTAAGCAGTGAGACACAAAGAGGCAGCGGACAATGAGCAAGACCGAGAGCGAGAAGAGAGTGGTATTTCTTTGTCCCGCACAGCAAAAGTTGACTGAAACACGTTTCACGTGTCGGAGGCATGTACCGAGACAAAGGGCGTCCACAAAAGCGCCCGGTCTTGTGCGGTTGCACCAATCTGCACACACGTCTCCGGGCGATCGAGTAGTAGTTGCACAATAATGGAAAATTTGCATCAGTCCTGAGCGCGTGTTTCGTGACCGACTGCGTGGAGGGAGAAGTGTGGGACAATCGGGCGCGCGCGCACTCCGCTGATATATAATCCGTTGGTTCTCTTAATTGCCAGCGGCGGTGTGGCAAGAGCGAAAAATGCGGAGCCGATTCGCTCCGGTTTCCGCGTTTTGCTGACTCTCACACGTAATGAGATAATTAGCACCCGATGATACAAGCTGCCCATGTGTTGGAGAGAACTTGAAGATAAGCAAAAATGAACACACCTTGTCGGTACGCGGATACCCAATGGCCGAGTTCACTTTGTTATCGCCACTACGTGCGATGGATTTAGACTGGTGTCATCAACGCGCATTAGTGAGTAACCACGGCCAAAAAGCTAATCATTCGCGGGAATATTATCGCTGACGTTTAGTCTGGATCGATATGGCGTCCGTTTGAATCATCAGCGATTTGGTTCTCGTCACGGCAGGGTGACGGAGTTTGATGATTGTGGTGTCGAAGCTTGAATCGTTGGAATACAGTGACCATTTTTTTATTGTTAACGTTCATGACGGGTTTGGCTGGTTTGGGTTCCTGTGTTAAGGATTTGGTTTTGGTTTCCCCTGTTGAGGGTTTAGTTTTGGGATGCTCACGTAAGAATTTAGCTTTGGAATCCGCCGATAAGGAGTTTTAGGATCATCTTTCATGAGGATTTAGTTTTAGTCATCTAATACGGATTTAGTTCTAGGAACGCCTAATAAAGGTTTAGTTTTAGGATCTTCCGATGAGAATTGAGTTTCAGGATCCTCTAATACGGATTTAGTTTTAAGATCATCTGCCATGAGGATTTCGTTTTAGAGTCGTTTAATACGGATTTAGTTCTAGGAACGCCTAATAAAGATTTAGTTTTAGGATCTTCCGATAAGAAGTGAGTTTCAGGATTCTCTAATATGGATTTAGTTTTAAGATTCTTAAATAATGGTTTAGTTTTCAGATTCTCTGATAAGGATGTGATTTTAGGGTCCTTTAACATGCATTCCGTTTGAGGATCGTCCAATAAGGCTATAGTTATAGAATCCGCTAATAAGGATTTAGATTTGAGAACTTCATAATAAGGATTGAGGTTCGGGATCCTCTGATATAAATTTAGTTTTCGGGTCTTCTGATACGGATTTAGTTGTAGGATCTATGAATGAGGGTTCAGTTTCTCGATCCTCTGATAAGGACTTGATTTTAGGAATCTCCGATAAACATGCAGTTTGAGGATTGTCCGATAAGGATTTTGTTATGGGATCCTCCAATCAGGATTTAGCTGTCGGATCCTCTGATGAGGATTTAATTTTAGGGTCCTCTAATAAGAATGCACCATAAAGATTTTCTGATGAGAATTTGAGTGTAGGATCCTCTAACATGGATTCAGTTTGCGGAACGTCCAATAAGGATTTGATTATGGGATCCTCCAATAAGGATTTAGTTTTAAGATCCTCCAATAAGGATTCAGCTTTAGGATCCTCTAATAACGATTCAGTTTTAAGATCCTCTAATAAGTATTCCATTGTAGGATTTCCTAATGTGTATCTCAAAAACATAGTTGCTCAAGATCCAGCAACGAGAATCCTTAAAAACTTCTAAGTCGTTGTCCTGCCCAAAACCTGCCCAACAGCGGAAATTAGAAAAAAGTAACGTCCATTGAACTCCAACAATGCGAACTCCAACATCATCAATGATTACTGTCAAATACCATTTTCAGCCAGCGGAAAAAATCACCCATTGGATGAAGTAGATTCCACTTGATGCTTAGGACAACAGTTCGAGATCGCAATTGTATTTACGCCAGGAATTGTGCAATTTGACATTTCGTACAATAAAATCGGATATTTTTCGATCGTGCAAATAAAGCAGCATTACGTATTATTTGATATCTTTATCCATGTGTTGATTTCGATTCAGGCGGTGTTCATTCTTTAGACTTCCTGTCAGTTATCGGCGAGTCTGCCCACCCGAGATTACTCGCTCAAGGCCTTTCTACACACTGAGCACCGTGTTTTCTCTTGTTTGCACGGACTTGCGACAAAAATGTACGTACGCCCGCGACGATTTACTTTTGGAGTGGCCGACGCGTACATTGCCGAGAACCTTTTATCACGGAGCAAAAATTCGTGCAAACAGATAAAGCCGGATAAAATAAACCGCGCTGAGATATTTTCAAGCAAAAATATCCACATGCCCCAATTTTATATCCGTCGTAAATCATTGGCAATTGTTCCCCATCTCGGATGAGGGCTTGTCCAATAGCGTGAACGTCCCAAGTATCTCGGCAATATTTCCCCTGTAGATTGGTCAATTATTCCTTCAGATTCTTGTCACCACGACAGAATTGTCATAATGATCAATCGAGTGTACGACCAAACGGTTATCAATGATACGCTAACGACGGGTCTTTAGTTACAACATCATTTCGGATCGTTTTTCATCTGGAGGCTACTGAATGACCATTAATCAAACGAGGAAAGAGGCTGCAGCGTCTCCGAGACTCGTGTCGAGATCCGATATCTCTGGGTCTCCAATGAGACAGGATCAAATGAATTGTACATGTAACGGATACGAGTGGCTCCGGCCATGGTAACCGATGGTCTGAGACTGAAGAATTCCGATTCCGAAAAATCATGGAGATGGTGGCTGTGATACAGGGAGAGACCGAGGCTGATGATGAAGACCGTTGAAGTTGACCGACCTGGTGGCTCAACGTCCATCATGTACCAACCGGATAATCCAGAGATAAAATTCACATACCCTGCTACCGACAACGCCAATCCATTTATATTAAAAGACGCGGATTATGGGCGCGCAGAATGGGGGCAAGAGCTCTGCAGAACAAGGCCCCCAAAGAGCATTCAGCAAGATCCAGCAACGACGAAGACACCTTTCTAATCGAGTGCACAGGCAACTCGCACGCGGGCTCCGTTCAATTTAAAGGTCCCATGGATCCCAAGGGTGCACCTTCGTTTTGTTTTATAATACATGGAAATATACGTGTGTGTCTGCGTGTAGTGTCTGGATGTATGCACTGTGACTGAAGCCAACAGACACGACTTTGTGGCATCATGCACCGCGGGATAAATGCATTCGTAAATCTTGCCTCCTTCTCGTGCTATCCGTCCAAGACTACGAGTTTCGAATTGCGAAAGAAGAATAAACGGATAGATACATAGACGAATAAAGAGAGGAGTGATGGAGGCGATTGTTTAACAAGTTTAGTGGGTACCGTCAGGTCAACCAACTGCTACTAAAAAAGGTCGGAAAGTCAAGTAAATAAAAAAGATTCGGGAACGTGATGAAGGGGGAGCCGGACGACTATTGAAAGAATTCCATAGATTCAGTCAAGTCAATCAACTGTTTGAAAAAACCGTTTTTTGAAGACCATATAAAGTTGATTTCGAAATATAACGTATATATATATTGCGAAGAAATTATTTCGAGATCTCCCACAGAGATGACGCAGTTTGCATCGTTGAGATACAACAAGAATTCACTTTTTTCCACTATCAACTTGTTATTATCTCTAAAATGTTGGCTCTTTCAGGTCACAAGTGTCACTAAAACGTTTTTTAACATTCCGTCAAGTTTTACACCGTAAACAAACATTTCGGGTGATAACAAAAATAAAAATAAAGAAATCCCTTTGCCTCTCAACACTCCAAGTCCATCTTCAGCCTATTTTTTCCCTCCCTTTTTTTGTAATCATTACGAAACATTTATAATCAACACACCCACGCACACTCGCCTGTATTGATCTTTATTAAAAAAAGAAATTCCCGACGAAATAATTTTTTCTCTTTGGGTTTGCTCGAAGTAATATTTCGAAGGTGCATTCCCCACGATTGGGCCGACTGTACGAACTTTTCAAAGCAGAGGTGTAATAAAAGAAGGGAGAGCAAGAGGAGATCCAAGTCGGGATCTAGACGCGATCGTTATTAGCGTCGCTGTGCCACGCGACCGTTTTCCTACCCTCGACCATTGTGTCGATAAATCTTGCGACTCATTGTGCCAAAGCCTCGCGGCTTCGAGCGTCCATTTAAGATGAACTCTCAGAAAATGGGATAGCAGAAGGTCTAGCAGAAGAATGAAGAGAAAAAAGAAGGAAAGAAGAGAAGAGCAACAAAAAAGACAATGCATTTGTATGACGGAGTCGAGAGAAAAAGCAAGCAGGAGAGAGAGAGAGAGAGAGAGAGAGAGAGAGAGAGAGAGAGAGAGAGAGAGGTTAACCCTTTTACCTTTAAACGCGAACGCGATTGCGCGGCCGTTAGCGAGTTTTCGACCGATTGGTACGCATGTTAGAAAGGTGAATTGGCTTTGGCCTGGTCCACGAGATCCATAACGAGAAGGGGGAACTGTTGGAAAGATGGATCGTGAGAAGTGCACTCTCGATACAGTAAATTCATACACATTTTCTGCTGTCCATAGGTATATATATATATGTATGTATGTATGTATATATATGCGTGTATATATATATATATATATATATATATATATATATATATATATATATATATATATATATTTGTGTGCATATATGTATGTATATGTGTATATATATATATACACGTGTGGGTAGTGATAAATGAGTATGCTCGTGTTCATTTCACTCTCGCTCGTTTTCTACATCGCTCTCCATCACCTTTTGAATCCCCGTTGCGAAAAGTGTGGGTGAACCACGCGAGTTCTCGCCTAGTATCCCAGCTTAATCGTTTCGCTGCAATTTTTCGTTTGCCCACATATCTGATCGAGAAACCACTAGTGGCGCTCCTTTAATCGTAATCGTGGCGAAACCGAGGTCCAAGCAAGCTACGTGAATCTGATCTCGTCGAATGCAATGGTGGTCCTTCCGAATAAACGGTCCGCTTTTTTGGAACGAATTTTTTTGTTGTATTTCGAATTACTGGAAAATGTTAATGTGTCGATTCGATTTTGATACCAACTTGATAAAAGTTTGAACGAAAAAATGACGTTCGGTTGAATTCTGATTGGGAAAGTTCTGATTTTTGGGCACCAATAGTAAACTGTGTCGATCAATTAATCGGGTGGATTATATATGAGTTCCGGTGGATTACATATGAGTTCCGGTGGAATTCATATGTTTATATTGAGTATTTAATGCGTCGAGGCAATTCCGGGATCATGGTAATCAAGCGGAATTGGATGAAACAAAATCAGTAAGACTGATTGAATTTTTTTAAGAAAAATTCACTTGGATTGTCATATATCCAATATATTTTTTACGGGGTTACGTGGGTTCGAAAATAAAAAAAAAACATTTTTTTTTTAAATTTTATCATCTAATAGTACAATATGTCTAGAATATTCACTATTCACAGAACACTATTTTTGAAGTCGGTGGACACGATTTCTCAAAAACTAATGCACCGATCTTATTGAAATTTTGCACAATTTTTCAAAATAGCATTAACTAGTGATTGAACGAAGCTTTTTTTTCGATTATATATAATTTTACAAGGCTATACGTAGTGTAAATTGTATTAAAAATTGAACTATTTTGCATACAACTCTGCCAAAATTTCAAATTTCAATTTTTTAAAAATCCTCCGCTCAATCACGAGCTATACTTATCTACTAATAGAAAAAATTTGGTTTTTTTATTTCAGATAAAGCTTTCTTGAGTTATCCTGACCACCACGAGGACACATTTGTCAAGGGTCTCCGGAAACCAGGTCCCACCGGCTGAATTTCCCAAATTTTTGGATGAATTTTTTAAAAATATTGTCGAAATGTTGCTCTTTTATGTTCTTACCATTTTGAATGAAATAATTTATATATGATATTTTTTTAAAATAGAGAAATGCTTTTTTTGGTTTCGAAACCCACGTAACCCCTTAATGCAGAGAAAAAAGATCCGGGTCGAAATATCAGATTGAAGAGAGCGCCCATTTCTCGGCCTGAGAAAATGCCGATCTCGTTCATACTACGTACAAAAGGAGTACTGACTTTTCGACCCTTTTTTTTGGTGGAAAGACGATTGCCAAGATGTTACGGATCTCGGAAAAAAAATGCCGGAAGACATGTCACGAATGAAAACAAATGGCAAGAAGATTCGAGATGAAGGAAGGTTCGATAAAAACGATGAATCGTGGACCGTCTCGAGTTCCGGCACGTCAAAGTTTCTCGTTCCCATTGCCTCTTTCCCTGCCGCCACCCCCCACCCCCCTTTTTACCCTTCTGTTTCTTCTCCTGCAATTCTTTTGCCAAGAGACGAGTTTGGCGGGTTCGGCTTTTCGATCTTCCGGCACGGTCTTTCTTTATCACTCGCGTTGGCTCCCGTTTTGCTCGCGTATGCGAAAAACGCGGCTTTGTCCCAGTCAAAGAGTCCGGGAGGACGTCGAGTCTGGGAAAAAAAGGAGTGAAAAAAAGAAACGAGAGGAGAGACGTCGCGAGCGACCCCTGCGAGGTGGGGCAAGTTTCGCGGGACGGGGGGGGGGGCTCCTGGGGGGTTCCAAGCGTCCTGGGGCAACGAGTATCTCATTAAGGAACACGAGTGACAAACCGGCTTTTAGGCTAATGCCGAGAACGGCTGAGAACTTCCGGTTTTGCCGGTACCCAGACTGGGCTGTTTTCGAGTTTGCTGACGTGGACGAGGATGATCGTGGATCAGAAGAAATTGACAACGTTACAATGTCATTTTTGATAATTTCATCTTCATCAAGTAGCGCTTGGCTAAGCCGGTACTCGGATGGGTGACCGCTCAGACGTACCGACCGTGCACCGGCCACTTCACGAGAGATGCCGCGCACTCGGAGGCTGGAGGGTGAAAGCTATCACGTAGAAACCCCGACGGAGAAAAATCTCGCCTCATCGAAGTGAAAACGAACGCACCCACACCTCGGACGCGCATATAGCGCCGCTTTATAACCCGCAAAGACTTCCCCGCATTTCTCTTGTAACGTCGTCAAGATGAATGACCCGCATCACAGATAGGATATCTATACGCGGATACACGTGTACCCGAGACGCCGAGGAAAATATAGGAAATTTATTAAACAAGGCAGACTGGGCCGGAGTAATAAAGCAATTATAAATTATCTCCGTGGTTCGAATCTCCCTCTCTCCAACTCTGCCTCCTTTCCTTCCTCTGTCCCTCATTATCTCTTTCCCCCCGCTTCGCTCAGCCCGCGGGGCAACCAACGAAAGAGGGAAACTCCTCTCGAAGACCATCAGGGTGCGAAAAATTTCGACCCGGAGTCCGCTATGTATGTCTCCCCAGATTTAAGCTGGCGTTTCCGGTCTCACGCCTCTCTTTCTCTTTTTCTGTTTCGAGAAGAGAAGAAAGAAATTAGTTCTTTATTTTGCTTTAAGAAGTGTAAGAAAAAATTCGTAAATAAATAAAAAAATAAACAAGGAGTTAAAAATGAAAATATAAAAAAGAAATTTTTAAATAAATTAATCAAATAATCAAATACATAAACAAAATACTTAAAGAAATAAGAAAAATAAAACTGATTTTGTTTTAAGAAGTGGAAGAATTTGATTTTTATTTTGTTTTAAGGAGGACTGTAAGGAATTCATTTTTATTTTGTTTTAAGAAAGTGTAAGAATTCAATTTAATTTTGATTTACGATGAGGGGCGAGAATTTAATTTTCATTTTGTTTTAAGAAGAAGTGTGAGGATTCAATTTTTATTATGTTCTAAGGAGAAGTCTAAGAATTTAATTGTTATTTTATTTTAACAAGTGTAAGGATTTAATTTTGATTATGTTTCAAGGAGAAGTGTAACCATTTTTTTTTTTTCATTTTATTTTAAGAAGAAGTGTAACAATTTTTTTTTTCATTTCATTTTAAGAAGAAGTGTAGGAATTTAATTGCTATTTTGTTTTAAGAAGTGTAAGGATTTGATTTCAATTTTGTTGTGAGATGAAGTGTAAGAATTCAATTTTTATTTAGTTTTAAGAGGCAGTGGAGGAATTTGACTGTTATTTGGTTTTGAGAACTATAAGAATTCAATTTTTATCTTATTTTAAGATAAAAATTGAACTTGAAACAAAATAAAAAATTTAATTTTGATTCTGTTTTAAGAAGTGTACGAATATCATTTTTGTTTTGTTAAAAAACAAGCGTAATTTTATTTTGTTTCGAGAAGAAGTGTGAGAATTCAATTTTCATTTTTTTTTAACAAGAAAGATAACACTTTTTTTGTTTTTTGTTTCAAAACGTGTAAGAATTCAATTTTTGTCTTGTTTTAAGAATAAGTGTAGGTTTAATTTTTACTTTGGTTCAAGAAGAAGCGTGAGAACGTAATTTTTATTTTGAATTAAAAAGTTTGAGAATTTATTTTTTAATGTCTTTTGAGATAAAGTGTGAGAATTTAATTTTCATTTAATTTTCAGAAGTGCGAGAATTATATTTTTATTTCATATTAAGAAGTGTAAGACGTCAATTTTTATTTTGTTTCAAGAAGTGTAAGCACATTATTTTTATTTTGTTCATATAGAGTCGTTTTTCGATCGTTCTTGTTTTAAGCTTCTTCTCTTATTTCCTTACACTCATTCTTTATACTGTACGAAGTACAGGGATTGTGTGCTCGAGGACTTTCTTCATCCTACAGCCCAAATGAGCCTAATCTAATCCAATTCAACTCCATGCTCTCTCTTCGTATTTCTCTAATTCTCTCCTCCCCTTACCGCTCTCTGGCTCTGCCAATTTTTCTTTCCGGCACGAGTATCACCCAGGGCTATAGATCCGAACCAACGAAGAACTAGCTCCCGTTGATGTTGCGAACGAGTTTAAACTTTCACGCGAATGCTGATCTGGGAGAATGCGAAGCGTGCGCGCTCGCGCCTTTCAGCCAAGAGACAAAGTGTGCCTAGCATACTTCTATGTGCATGTACGTACACAAAACATACACCGAATCAAAACATTTCGAACCCGTCACATCTATGCAACGTTGGCTATCAGCCCTCCCTATTTCGAGGACGATCATCGAAGTCCAATGTCCCCAAAATCACCCCCTTGATTATTTGTTTCATCTGGAAAAGTCTTCTTTTTAACCTCAAATGTTAAGCAAACTATGAAAAAAGATCTTATGCAGAAATTTCCCACAAACCAAATCGACCATCTGACTTTGATAGCTTGTGGTGTAAAAAAAATGTACCACGCATATCATGCCAATTACTAAAAAAGTTGCTTACTTATTGTCGATTCATATCATTTGTAGAAATGACGTGTGAAAAACCAAAAGCAGATGATTTAAAAAAAAAAAAAACATAAAACCCAAAACCTCGAAAACCGCGGTACTTTTATTAAACTGAAATTCCAGCATAGAGGAGAACATGATCTGACCTATCGACACTTGCGGGATTGTCCATTTATAACAGGACACCATGTATATACACCACGAATTTACGGCACATTCAACACGCGTGAGATCGAAAACTGCTTCGCGAGGAAACGCGACTTTGCGAAGCTTCCCATCCGAGTTAGCGTTACGCAAGCTACAAACCTTACCACCAACCAGTGCGCACACCATATCGCCAACACCATTTCTCCGCTGCCGTTGTGTACTGCACAACTTGGGCGCTTCCTGCTTCGATAAGATCATCTTTTTCCGTACTTTACAAGGTCCCTTGTTCATCTCACGAAATGGGAACGTGCGTGCGTGCGAGCCTGTGTGTGTGCGTTCATGTTGGTGTGTGTGTGTGTGTGTCAGCGCGCACACGTGCGTGCATGTGTGTGTGTGTGTGTTTATGTTGGTGTGTGTGTGTGTTCATGTTGGTGTGTGTGTGTGTGCGTGCGTGCGTGCGTGTGTGTGTGTTGGTGCGTGTGGGCGTCTGTTTATGTGTGTGTGTGTGTGTGTGTGTGCGCGTGCGTGCGTGTGTGTGTGTGTGTAGGTGCGTGTGGGCGTCTGTTTATGTGTGTGTGTGTGTGTGTGTGTGTGCGCGTGCGTGCGTGTGTGTGTGTGTAGGTGCGTGTGCGTGTGTGTGTGTTTATGTTGGTGTGTGTGTGTGTGTGTGTGTGTGTGTGTGTGTGCGTCTGTTTATGTTGGTGTGTGCGTGCGCGCGCGCGTATGTGTGTGTGTGTGTGTTTATGTTGGTGTGGTGTGTGTGTGTGTGTGTGTGTGTGCGTGCGTGTGCGTGCGTGCGTGCGTGCGTGTGTGTGTGTGTGTGTGTGTGTGTGTGTGTGTGTGTGTGTGTGTGTGTGTGTGTGTGTGTGTGTGTGTGTGTGTGTGTGTGTGTGTGTGTGTGTGTGTGTGTGTGTGTGTGTGTGTGTGTGTGTGTTTGTGTGGTGCATTTCCGAAGAGAATAGAGATCGAGGGGGTCGAGGGGCTGCGTCCTGGCACCGATCTCGGTGATGGCGCGCGCAAATCACTGGAGCTGTACGAAACGTGAGTAAAACTCTCGCGCCATTCATGCGTGCCGCATCTCCTGTGAAATCGCTATGCACATACACACGGGAAATAGACGGGAGAAACGACGTGTGCAGGAGCGATTTTGCTAATTAAAAGAGCTTCGATGTGGGGGGGGGGGGGGGGGGGGCACTAAGTCACGACTAGGGACGGGGTGAAATCCTTGCGGAAAGAAGAAACCATATTACCGGGTGCGAATAGCGCGGCGAAAGTTGATTTTGGGTCTGGAGGGCGGATGAAAAGATCGAGATGGTAGATGCCAGGGGAATTGGTGGACGTTGCTGGTTGATTTTTGTAATTGGTGGTATTGATGTTATCACTGGGAAGTTGATTTTATAATCGCTTTTTGAGGGGAAATTAACTGAAATTGGATTACGTTGAGTATGTAGATCTCAATCGAAGGGAATATGGTGTGGGAGGCTGTTGCAATTCTGAATTGAATTAATAATATTTGATATGATGTGTTGCTATGTCAAGTCGCTCGGAAATTAATTCGCTATTTGTTTTAATGAAAATTGCTGTAGATGTTCGAGAAAATTGAACAAAAATCCAAATCCTATTGAGAATGTCGATTCTCATCTAATTAACAATGTCTTATTAGGGTGTGGCATTCGTCAATTGAATTGAAAATAAATGCTGCATTAAATTGCTCAGAAATTAATTTCCTAGTTTTTCAAATGAAAATTGCTTATTCCATGAATAATGTCGTATTAGGCTGTGCCACTTGAAAATACAATTTTCAAACACACGCAATGACGTAATGCTATTTTAAAGTACTCAGTAATGAATTTCCCACTCTTTTCAATCAAAATTCGTGTATGTATTACGGGAATTTCGGCAAAAATCGAAATCCTATCAAACGCCTTGCTTCCCATCCTCTCAAATATGTCATATTAGGCCGTGGCACTTGTAAACCAAATTAAAAATACGCGAAATAACATGTTACTATGTAAAGTTGCCCAGAAATTCATTTTCTATTTCTTCTGATCAGCATCCCCGTGTACACTCAAGAAATTGAGTGAAAATTCAATTTGTGATCTTGATCCCCATCCAATCAATCAGGTCGCATCAGGCCGTTGCACTTCTAAATATTTTTTTCTAATTCATAATTTCTCCTACAATAACTCGTTCGGAAATAAATCTCCAATCCGCGTCGGCAAAAATTCCCATGCATATTCACTGAAAACTATCGGAAACTCAAATAGCCTTGATTCCAATCTCCAAAAATATCTTCTATTGTCCGTTACTCCTTCAGTTGACCAAAAAATCATAAAATGGATTATTCCAACAGCGATCGGCTTTTTATTTCGTCCGAAAATTCGTCTTATCCGGTACGGGTTACGTCCAGTCTGGTGTACATGGACGTTCGACGATTTATTTCTTCCAGAGCGATGTGTTATTCGGCGTCCTTCGTTTTTTTCCATTATTTATCATCGATCTCGCCGATGCCGAATTCAGAAGCGGAAATCCAATAGCAAAGAAGTCGAACGGGTCGATGACTCGATCGAGCCAAAGCCTCCGCAAGTGGATTCATATGTGTGGATGTTCAGGAGTGTGTGTGTGTGTGAGAGAGAGAGAGAGAGAGAGAGAGAGAGAGAGAGAGAGAGAGAGAGAGAGAGAGAGAGAGAGAGAGAGAGAGAGAGAGAGAGAGAGAGAGAGAGAGAGAGAGAGAGAGAGAGAGAGAGAGAGAAGTCGAATTGAAGAAGCGACCGCCAGGTACGTGTGTCGTCCACCTCCTGCTGCCATCAACATTGCGGGCCTGGAAGGGGTGGGGGGGGGGGGTCGCTAAGAATCGTGACCGGAGTACCGAAGAACGCTAAGTACGGCAAAGACGTCGAAGACCTCGGCTACCGGGGATACGGGCGTCGAACTGGCGGAATGTCGGGCATTACACGTCCCAGCGCGTTTGCCAGCAACGAGAATTCGATTTACCTCTATATACATGTGCCTGCATATAAATAAACGTAAATGTGTAATAAAATGAAAGCAGAAACACGCGACTGCAGCAGAAGAAAAACCTTGCGTCCTGCGGATCGGTCGCGCGTCCAATGAACATACTTCGATTGTAAGTCGACGGAAGGTCACCCGGCAATTTGTCGCAGACGAACATCCCGCGTGTATATTGGCCGGCGATGTCGTTAAGCCACCCCCGCAAGGCCCTACGTCGCGGTAAACGCGCCCATAAAAAAATCCACGCAAACATTTTAATTCTCGAGAAAAGCGGAGGTGTTTCTTTGTCCGAGCGAATCTTCGACCCACCTGCAGGTTCGACGAGGAAGGGAACCGGCAAAGTGGTTTCAACGTCTCCTGGGACCGTTACCCCGCCCAGGGACCCTGGCTTTTGGTGATCTTGGCAACGTCTTCGTTTCTTTTGGGGGGGGGGGGGGGGGGGGCTCTTGCTGTCTCGTGCAGTTCGGGAATTTTTGTTTTTGTCTTCCAAAAGAGCAAAAGAGGGAAGGTACACATGGAGAGAAGGATAGAGAGAGAGGAGGAGGAGTTCATCAGACTGTCGTCCTGGCCCAGGGTCCTGGCGTCTTCTCCTTTCCCTTTTTCGTATTTCTCCCCTGGTCACATGCTTCGCGAATGACATTTTTCTTATTTTAGTCAAAACGAGCGAGAGAAGAAGGGAGAGGGAAAGAGAAAAATCGACCAAGACAGGGGGGGGTTCATCAAACTTTGGCGGTCGCTGAAGGACGTCCGAGGGTGCTCTCAGTCCTTTTCTTTCTCTTCAACCTCTCCTTTTCGCCCGATATTGTCCACCTTGCGACATTCTTCCCTCTCTCTCTGCCTCTCACATCTTTGCCTCCATCGGTCGATTTCCTGGCATTGGGATTCCGGCGAGGTTTTTCTTCAGGTACGATCTGACGAATCATGACAGATGGCTCATAACTTTTTACTTGTCAAAGGTGGATACGTGCCCCGAGATGGTCCGCTCCCTGCGAGATTTCGACTCGAGTTCCTGCAACGAATCGAACGACGTTTTTTTTTTTCCTCTCTCGCGGTTCTCTTTAAGCGCTCTCGTTCGTGAGGGATTGCTCGTTCTTTTCCGCAAGATTCTGGATGGGTTGGCGTGTCGCCCTCTGCCATTTCGATCGCTGCTATCGCCGCTGCCCGATTACACCACGATCTACAGCTCTCTCTCTCCCTCTCTCTCTCTCTCTCTCTCTCTCTCTCTCTCTCTCTCTCTCTCTCTCCCTGTCTCTCTCTTTCGAGTCCCTTTCCGAAGTGGATCGCTGCACGAAAGTCTGCCCAGGACGAAAAGAGACGATAAGAACGTCCGAAGATTAAATTGAATTTCAATTCGAATCAGTACACTTAGGGAGCCTCTGTGGCGTAATTAAGGTAATGGTCGACAGGAGAAAGTCTCGGTGGGTGCTCTCTCTCTCTCTCTCTCTCTCTCTCTCTCTCTCTCTCTCTCTCTCTCTCCTCTCTCTCTCGTAAGAGAGGCGAATACGATCGCGGACATTGAGTGGCCACCTCATTTGAATTCGAGAATCGGCAAAAGATCGCGGCGCCCGATTTCGTGCTCCCGCGGAGCGCGCTCCCAATAGCTTATTCTCGTTCTCCGAGGCCACTCTGAATATTCACCGGGCAGTCCCGGACTCTCAGAGTGTTACTTAAGAAAGCTCAGGATTGCAATATCCACGGTGTACAAATCTGTGTGTGTGTGTGTGTGTGTGTGTGTGCATTCTCGTTGTAATTAATGAAAATTGCTCAATTGATTGCGTCGAGGGGCCTCGTCGAATTGCAGGAAAAAAGGAAAGATACATATATTTTTGTTCTCGCGATCATTATGATAATCCACCGGGAGGGATAGCGGGGGGGGGGGGGGGGTATAGCTGATATCGCATCGAGGGTTCGGCTCCGTATCCTCGCGACGATCTTTCCGTCGTAACTTTTTTTTTCTCAAAGCGTTACAATTAAATCGGCGACGGCAAACTAATTATGGCAAATATTTGTCTTTCTCTACCTCCGAGAAGGATTATCGTTAACTTGACTTCGTGATTGCGGGCTTATAGTGGCAACCTTATTGCTCGCCTGCACTGCTCTTTTTTTTTCTCACTCAACGAGCTGTGCCTTGTCCAGCTGTGTAACTTGCAGGATTTTTAATGGACTCGCGACACGCGTTTTTGCAGTAAAAATGTT
The DNA here is from genome assembly GCA_963210295.1 of Ophion ellenae. Taxonomy (NCBI): domain Eukaryota; kingdom Metazoa; phylum Arthropoda; class Insecta; order Hymenoptera; family Ichneumonidae; genus Ophion; species Ophion ellenae. The sequence goes on along the minus strand of OY723391.1, from coordinate 41,822,568 downwards.
CGGGTCCCAATTCCACGGGTGTTGAATATTTGGAAAGATTGGGAAGAGTTTCGAAACGTAATTGGAATGTTTATGACGTTGGAGTCTGCGTCGTTGGAGGGCAACGAAAATTGAGGGGGAACGTTTTTTATCATTTTTGTTTTGTGTGCTAGATTATTTATCTGGGATTCGGAAGAAAGGTATATTGTTGAACATTAATTGAATCTATTTCGTGTAAATTTTTATTTGAAAAATTACAAATTAACGACGTTATTGAGGTATAATAGAGTATTTGTATTAAAAATGTGGTCCAACGATCGGATCGATAACTTGACAATGGTTGGTCTGAAAAATGGAAAAGTTTAATGATCTATATGAGTGTAGTTCTAGTTGAGCGTAGCGATTTTTCGAAAAAATAAATAAAAAATGGTGGATGTTAAAAAAAGTGTAATTTGGCGAAATTTTTACTTATATTCGGGACCTTAAAAAGAAAATGAGTACGTGCAACCACTGCAATTACGATTTTTTTTTATTTTGAATTAAAAATAGGACAAATATAGATAGGTTATGATTCCAACCAGGTCGAGAAAAGTCGTTTCGAAAAAAACGCGATTGAAAGTTCTAGTATACGTAACTTGGTCAATTTTCAATATTTTATCATCCATATTTTTCACATATTCTTCAATATGTATACTCTGAGAAAATAAAAAAAAAACGATTTTTTCACCCGTCACAGTGTTGTTCGCCTTAAGGCGATCCTCTAGTTTCTCGGGTCGAAAAAATCGATTTTTTTTTCTTTCATAAATCACATCTACAACATGTGTAGAAAATGTGTGCCAAAGGATTTTTCGATATTCGAAGTGGTTCACAAGTTACGACCCCGGAACGGAGCAGGTATACGGAGCAGGTATACTTTCAAACGCGTTTTTCTCGAAACACCATTTTTCGAAACGGTGACCACGATATTTCAGAAACTACTGCACCGATCTTGTTCAAATTTATACAGCATCTTTAATATGTTATAAGCCAGCGATTGAACTAGGATTATCATGATTGCTTCGATAGTTTTTTTTGTACGAGCGAAAAACTTAAGAAAAAATGAGTAAAGAATAGAATGTAATTTTCAAAAGTGTATAAAAAAGTCAATTTTTGTAATTTAGAATTCACTCTAGTTCAATCGCTAGTCTTAAATATGAAGATTAAAATGCCGTTTCGTTTTTTTGATTTCAGATAAGCAGAACAGCCGCAATCTTGGTCACCGTCAAGCACCTCTTTTACTTGATGCCTTCCTGTCGGCCACTATAACTTTTATTCTATTATATATTCTGACTTCAAAAAGATTGTCAAGCTTATTTAAATGTTGATAAAGATTATGCAAAAACAATGAGATTGATTATTTCGATGCTTAGCCCGTAAAAAATTATTGAACAAGCCGTAAAAAAAACAGCCGAGAAACTAGAGGACCGCCTTAATTATATTTTAATACTCGATTTTATTTTGGTTCATTATGGCTGTAAAAATCTCACAAACGTTTTTACATATTCTTATTAAAAATTTACATCTTTAATTGGCAAAAAAAGACTTTGGATAACGATAAAAATAAAGATATAAAAAATGAGAAAAAAATTGTCATTTCATTCCAACGATGTGAATTTCAGCGCCATGAATGTTTACGATCCCCCCCTCCATTTACATTTTACAGTTGTCACTGTGTCATTTCTCGTTCCTGCGAGACGGAGTGTTGCCCACACTCGTTTCCCAACGCCCTGCTGGATCGTAATTCGCACGAGGGCACAGGGAAACTGGAGAAAAGCTGAGTTTCCTTCACGATAGGAAACCCGGCAAAACTGCCACCTCGCGGAGCGGTCACCCATCCGACTATTGCTCTCCGCCAGACCCAGTTGGGTCCATGCAATCAATTGCTGTCAATTTCTTACCATATACATATTTTCTACGTCACCTTCGAGTAACGCCTTCTCGACTACCGTGCTAGAGAAGCGTTAGCGATGAATCATAATTAAATGCGCGGCGAATATTCACGCATCTGAGATGAAGGTGCGCCCGGGACAAGTGTTCCATCGTCTCTATACTCCTTTTGCTTATTTTCTCGACGACCAACCAAATCGAGTCGACGAATGAGTCATCCGCAGCGTAACCCTGATGAGGTATGCCATGTGTGTGTGTGTGCTTGTGTATTCGCGTTGGCACGCAGAAGAATTTGTCCGTTGCACGGCTCATCTTGCGGTCGAAGTCAGGGTTTACCGTGTGGGTGTCGAAGGAGCCAAAAATTCTCGGCTGAATCCGTAACTCGACGGAAAAGGCTCCAAAATGCGTCGCTTGGACAACCGAGTCGCCAACAGACCCGCAGATTTCTCCATAGTCTTTCGAGCTAATAATTTATCGCCAAACGGTTAAGTCATCGGCTCCACGGAGGTTTGAAGATTCATCATCGAGCTCGGTTCACTGTTATTATTATGGATTTATGGATATTGTATGGGAAACTGCAAATAGTTGAAGTGACAAGGGCGAGGTAAAGAAAGGGATGGGATTGTGAAAATAGAAAAAGAGCATGTTTAAAGTGCCCTTTTTTCGGCTTCCCTTTAATTTTTGCACCGAAAAGCACTTTCCGTTCTTTTTTGCGCCGAAAAGCACTTTCCTTTCCTTTTTACCCCAAAAGTGCCCTTTTTGGGCTTTCTTTTCGTTTTTGCGCTGGAAAGCACTTTCCTTTCTTCTTTACTCCAAAAGTGCCCTTTTTGGGTTTTTCTTTTCTTTATTACTCCAAAAAGCGCCCTTTTTGGGCTCGTCTTTTTTTTTTACCCCAAAAAGGGCTCGATATATTTTTTTCAGTCCGAAAAAACGTACATTTTTAAACCCAAGCGTACAGTCCTTCTCAAAAAGGACACTGTATATTTATATATATAGTCCCTTCGTTGGCTTTTCCTTTTTTGCACATAAAGAGCACTTTTTTTCTTTTTGCCCTTTTGGCCCAAAAGTGCCCTTTTAGGGCTTTCCCTTTTTGACCCCAAAAAGGCCCGCTATATGTATTTGTAAGCCCAAAAAAATGTTTTTGAACCCCAATATGGACTGTCCCTTTAAAAAGTGCATAATGTATATAGATATTGTGCCCTTTTTGGGCGTTCCTTCATTTTTCACTCTATGAAGGGCACTTTCTTTTCCTTTCAACTTCAAAAAGTGCCCTTTTCAGGCTATTCCTTTCGTTTTTACTCCAAAAAAATGCTCTTTTCGGGCTTCGGGCCAGTTCTTTCCCGGCCTTCCCTTTCGTTTTCATCCCGAAAAGAGCCCTTTTTCGGCTTTTCTTTCCTTTATACTCTGGACAGAGTTTTTTTTAGTGGGTTTTCCTTTATATTTAACCCAAAAAAGGCAAGATATATATTTTTTAAGCCCAAATATACAGTGTCCCTTTAAAAAGGGCTCTACACATGTGTATATAGATATCCCCCTTTGAGCCTTCACGATTCCATCCATTTGACCCCACACCTATCACTTCTCTATTCCTACGTTTCGATAGACCCCGCCAGGGTGATGCCCTAATCTATTTCTTTCCTAACGCACTACCGTCCGCTTTTCACCAGGGCACAGGGAAACTGGAAAATCCGTGCCTCAGCACCTTTATTTTCACGGAATTGTAGTTCCATGTACCATCGAAAAGGCGGCAAAAGTGCCCTCGTTTCGGCAGCCAGCACGCGAGCCCCGACCGAACGGTCACCCATCCGAGTCCCGGGTCCACGCTTCGCGACACGGGAAACCGCCGTAACGCAAAGTCTCAAGGATCCCGAAAGACTTTTGGTTCCTTGAGTTTTCACGTTGCTTCGTCTATATCCATACTTCGCGATCGTGCCAGTGAGACATCGTAGCAAAGAGGTGAGTGTTGAAGCAGCCTTCGTTATGCATAGCTCGATCTTCACGGGTTAATGAGGACCAAATACTTCAAACTTATTTTCAATCCGCTAATTGGCATTGAGACGTTGTCGCGCCCCATCGCGCACTTTACTGATAATAATCGCAAATGATTTTATAAATAAAACACGCGATGTGTGTACATAGAAAATTATAAATATTGTACAATATTGCCGTGATAAGCCGTATCGTAGGCCGCGATTTGCCCTTAATAACCGCTCTAATGTATCGGATGGTTTACCAACCACGCGAGCACACACACACACACACACACACACACACACACACACACACACACACACACACACTCACACACACACACACACACGCACACACACACACACACACACACACACACACACACACACACACACACACACACACACACACACACACACACACACACACACACGCACGCACGCACGCACGCGCACACACACACACACACACACACACACACACACACACACGCACACACGCACGCACGCACGCACGCACGCACATGCACACACACCTGCCGGCAACTTAGCGAAGCCGACAATCCAAAAAAGAAGAAAAAAAAAACGGTTCGGCAAAAAAATCCTCGAGTGTACATAGCTCTCGGGATCGTAGAAATTGCTCCCGCTGCGACGGAGGTAATTAAACCCGATAATTCGATTATTTCTTGCCCGCGAGCAAAATGAATCGAGAGGGCGCTCGGCCAGGCGGAGAACCGCGGGGAAGACGGCAAAAACTTTTTGCACAGTCACCCGTGACGCTTTTAATCTCGTACATTATAATATCGATCGAGGCTTACCGGTGGCCTCATGATCGAGATTCGTTTGATTCGAATCGCCCCTTTTTCGAAAGGGTTCGAAGAAAGAAATTTCAAAGATTTTTTTTTTTTATTATTAGGAAACGGGTGCATGTTAAAAAAAGAAAAATGCATTTTTGCGTTTTCGGAAATTCTGAAAGTTGATAAAGATCATGGCAGCTTGGGCAGATGACTTTGTCCTGCTCGTTTCGTCATCAGATTTCGCTTCCTCATAGGGAGCTTATGAGGAAGCTTCTGGGGAGCTTACGGGGAAGTGGAAAAATCACTTTTTTCGAAACCATTTATTTTGACGTTATATCATGTTACAAATGTTCCCTGCGTCGTTCGAAATTTTAAACACTTTTTTTCTCGAAGCTACGTTTTCAAAGTCGGTGAGGAAAATATGTCA
>OY723391.1:41762469-41812469 GCA_963210295.1 Ophion ellenae | reverse complement strand
ATATAATATATACAGGGTGTCCTGTTATGAATGGATAATCCTGCAACTGTATATATATATATATATATATATCCTACTAAATACATGTCATACTAAAGGCTCGAATTTTAGTTTAGTGAGAGTCGCACGGTTTTCGAAATGAAAATCGTCTGCCTGTGGTGTTTCGAATGCCATTTCTACAAATGATAACTTTTTAAACATTTTTACGTATATATTATTTGTATTTATTATATATATATTTCATAATATATTTTACATAGATTTTGATATATATATATATATATATATATATATATACCGGGTAAGGCAACGTCTATTGACAGTGGAAATATTGTCCAACCTATCAGCCTCAGAAGAAAACTTTTCCCACAAAAGTTGGGTTGTTCGAAGGGGGCCGTCGAGTATTGGATACGAGGTTCATCTAGGTAGAAGCGCTTCGGAGATTTCGGGGTCACCTCCATTTTTTTTTAACGGGACCACTATCTTTTTCCCAAAATTTTATCAAGGAACTAAATCTAAGTTCCCACAACAAATTTCAAGATGCTCGATCAAGGTTTAGTATAAAAAATCGATATTTCCGTTCTTTTCAATTTCCCTGCACACACACACACACGCATATATGTATATATATATATATATATATATATATATATATATATATATATATATATATATATATATATATATATATATATATATATATATATATATATATATATATATATATTTCTCAGGAACGAATCGAGTAAAACTCTGGAAAGAATACTCACGAGGCGTGTTAACGGAAATGCGGGCACGTCAATTGGATCGTTGATCAAAAGGAGAAAAAACTATAGAGCGGTCAAGTGCGCGTGTCGGGAATCATACGAATTAAAGGAGGATTCCGTGGCTCGCTAGATACGCGCGCAATTACAGGATTTCGTTGGAGCTTCGTTACTTTCGAAACGTTTGCGCAGCAATAATGTTGTTTATGAAACAACAGTATTGTAAAGACACTCATGATCACGAATATTCTAATAATTAATTCTCACAATTTAATACATATCGATCATCATTCCATCATTGTTTTATCCACTATTGTTATTATGCAAATCCCAATACTAGGGTTGTATTCGTTACCCATTGTTATCATTACCATGCTCCATATACGATAATTATTACTATCGATTATCATCCTATTATCCTATCATTTGTCATACTGTTTATTATTATCCTATTATTTTTTATCCTACTGTTTATAATCATATTATTTTTCACTATTCATTATCCCATTATTTGCTATCCTATTATTTACTATCCCATTATTTTTTATTCTACAATTCATAATCCTACTATCTATTATCGACTATTATCTCCCTCTTGTCATTCGTTCACTAATTGTACTATTGCCCAAGTTCTATCTACCCGATTTTTTCCTTCCCTTCGTTCGTCCACCAGGCCATCAATCAATGGACGATTCCGAAATTTTTCTTCGTCTCAAAAAGAAGAGTTCATTTGTTTTCCCACGACTAATTATTTTACCGTAACTGCAATAATTTCACTCACTATAGCCCGAGTATCCTTCTTTTCATGAATTATTTCAAAATTTTTAATCGACGAGTCAGCGACGGGGGTCGCGGTGCCGTACGCCGATAGATGAATATTTATGATGACGTTTCCGTCCGAGACGAAGTTTCACGTGTCGCAGCGTCTCAATGTTAATATTGCTTACCGGAGTATACGGAGGATGCTGCATCCGATTGCAACAGATGAAATAAATACATATATAGAAATATAAATATAAATATATATACTTATATATATATATATATATATATATATATATATATATATATATATATATATATATATATATATATATATATATATATATATATATATATATATATATATATATATATATACATGTCGATATCGGGCAAAGACCTTGCCGTCTTTGCGCGCGATCTCAGGCGCCAGGATTCTCCGACAGCGACGACGTAGTCGTTGTCGTCGTCGTCGTCGTTCCCGACGTAATACCCGCATGAATATACGAGTGGGAGCGAGTTTTTCTCCGGTTCTCCTGGATTGCGCGAGCGAATGAACGGGCACGCAACAACTAGAGGCCAACCGATCTCGTATGTTTGCACATGTACCAAACATCATATACACAGACGAAGACATATATATATATATATATATATATATATATATATATATATATATATATATATATATATGTATGTATGTATGTATGTATGTATCTATGTATGTATTTGTGTACGTGTATACATGTATACGATGCGACCGTACGCGCGACACGCGGTGGGAAAGATCGCGCTCATCGCGAGTCCGGTAGCTCGCGCTCGTTGCACCGGGAGGTGGCATTCCGCAAGGGGTTGGCCGCCAGGAGGACGCGCTATTCCAGGAAAGCGCGATCGCGTTTATACGCGTCCGTTAGCCGTGATCGTTTCTTTCGTAGGTCGCGGTTACGCGCAGGTACATCGATACGACGCGGAGTATGAGATGACGCCGCAGTTGACTTTGGTCCGTTGCTTCGCGTGGTCGCAGCCACCGCGAAGCACTCCGGACCCGAAGTAACGTTTCGATCTTATGTGCATGGTAATCCACGTAGGTGCGGGCGGGAGTCTGTACCTGGGGGGACGATAATCCTCCCGGACATCGATCGTATATGGTGATGCATTATTTTTTATTGCAATTGTTTATCTTTTATTTGCGTTTATTTTGAGTTAATCTCATCGAATGAGTTTAGATCGTTTTTTTTTTGGTTTAGGAATTATCGTAAAATCCATGTGGTTTTTGTTGTAGGGTTGCAGCGATTTATTGCGAATTTGTTTATTTGAATCGGGATTTGTTTAGGGCGAGAAATCATTGTGGTGGGTGAAAAGTCGATTTTTTGTTGCATTTTCTCGATGTATGCATGTTGGAGAATATGGAGAAAAAAATTGGAGTTGAAATGTGAAAAACTGACGAAGTTATGAACGATTTGGTGGGAGCAGGTAGCGCAACGATTTAGGTATTTTAAACTTTCAGTCGCGTTTTTCTCGAAACGACTTTTCTCGTCCTGGACGGAATCATAACTCTAGCAAAATAATTGTCCGGATTTCTATTTTGAAGTACCATAATTTCGGTAATTGTGGTAGCTATCGTCGTACGTAGCCTTTTTTTTATTTAGTATTACTTTTAGCCCCCAAATATAAGTAAAAATTCCGCCAGAATTACCTCTTTTGAACACCCGCTATTTTGTGACAATTCTTTTTTTTTTTCGAAAAAACGGCTCCGTATAAAAAGAACTACATTTATGTCGATTATGAAACTTTATTATTTTTGGTTTTCAGACCAACCATTGTCAAGTTATCGATTCAGCCGTTGGACCACATTTTATATACATAGGTTCTATTATACCTCAATAAAGTTGTTAATGTAAATAAAAGAATCATATAATTTCACACGAAATAAGTGTAATGTATGCTTAATAACATACCTTTTTTTCAAATCCCGAATAAATCATTTAGTAGACAAAAAAAACTCGGAAAAACGACCCTATTTCAGCCCGTCACATTGTTGAGTAATTGAACATTTATATGTTTCCAATAATTTAGATGTTTGGTATAATGTACTAATAAAATATTCAGTCGTATAGACTAAATGGGTTTCGTTAGATTTATTTTATTTGATTTAACCAGCAAATTCATTGATACAGTAGTACGCTCTGTGGCCGCAGTGTGGCGCAGGGCCCGAGGCTTCTCCCGCAGGCCATTCGTACTCCGAGCGAGCCTACAAGCGAGCACGCCAAACGTATCGACGCACTACGAATTTTGCGCTTTTTTGCTCGTGCTCGACCCAGTGTATTCCGAAAGACGTGGGAATTTCACATGTTGTGATACCCACGCAAGGGGAACATCCTCTCATATATACCGAAATGGTGGTAATACGAACTACTTTTTATGATTTTACATCATTGAGAATTTTTAACAACACGGATAAATACTTATTGTATATGAGGAAAATATGGTAAATTTGCTAGTTACAAATCGCAATAATAGTAATTCAAATGCAATTTTTCTTCGTTCGGAATAACAATATATTTGAATTTAAGACACATTTACTGCATTAAATTAAATATATTCTTTATTCAAATATATCTTTCATACGTCCTAATCAACAATGCATTTTGATCACATGCCCATCCATTGAAATGTCTACATCGACGAATGGCTGAAACAAATAAAAAATATATTTCAAATATAAAAACAAAAAAATGATTCGTCTCAAATATTGGATTATCCCTCGAGTAATGCAATTTCTTTAGTACTTTTATTTTAAAAAATTAAGATAAACGAAATTTCTTCCATTCTGAAACATAATCTCCTCCACTTTCTACAATGCTCTTCCATCTTGCTGCTAGACTTTCAAGGCCCCTTTTTCAAAATTCACTCCTCCGTGACAAAAAAAATGCAACCGAAAAAACCGCATTAGTTATAGAACCACCCAATGCATCCTAGTTGAATCAAATAAGTTTTTTTCAACCGTCTCAGGCTTCCAAAACACAAAAAAAGAAACCGAAAACCACCTACTTTTTCCCGCGAATTGAGCACACCTCGCTTCGTTTTTTCAGCAATGATAAATCTTCGTTTTTTTTTAATGCACACGATTTAAATCAATTTTGGTGATCTTCCTGAAATGCTAATTGCGCTCGCGGACGATTTCGGCCATGACCTTTCTTCGGCGCCCAAATTCGCCGCGGTCCGAGATGTATGTTTCACGCGAACCAGCCGGTATCATTAAGTTTCGTTTTTTTTTCGCTCCTCACCGAAAACGCTCGCTCCGGGGGTCTCGATAAATATCGCGGGAGAACGCACTGGGAGGGAGCCGAAAGAGCGTGATTCCTTCGCGGTGCACGATGGCAAGTCCGTGCAATTTCAGCGAGGAAATGACGAGGGAAGATGAAGAAGAGAGGAGAGGATAACATATATATATATATATATATATATATATATATATATATATATATATATATATATATATATATATATATATATAGGTAGATGATATTTCGAACCCGTTTCTTCCTACTGCTGGCTATCAACAAATCTGGCGTTTTTGAGGACAGTCCTCATATATTTTTCCTCAGACGTTGCGTTGATTTCAAGGACATTATGGTCCTAGAAATGACATTTTTATAAATTTACGCGCATTTAGCTGTAAGTGATTTTGAAGACGTGGGGGTTTATATAACGTTGAGTACGGGGACCATTGGCTGTTATGAGGACGGTCCCCGAAATTGAATGGCTTCGAAAGAAATGAGAGAGAGAGGATCTCGGCTCGCCTATCCACGGGCTGTATGCTTTCCGCCTATTATACGTTATTTCTTCTCTCCTGGGAACCGCCACGTTGCGATCGATCTTTCCTTGCGTGGGACTGCTGGCCGCAATAATGAAAAAAAAATGGAGAAAAAAAAACGAACTCGATCTCAGCCGTTATACCCTTTGATTGTTATGATTATTGTTTTTGCTGTTGTTGTTTACGGGGAGAAAGAAAATCGCCGATGGCGCTGCGAGGCTGCGTGAGTTCGCGAAACTGCCGAAGTCTGTGAAATTGGGGCTCGCTCGAGCGCACGATGAATCGCGGCTCGAATGCCGATCGCGTCGACTGAGACGCCGTACGAGATCTCACCGAGTTTAGCTCCAACCTCGGCCAACTCGCCCCGTTACACAACCAAGACCGTGTCGCGTATTAATTGATTCATCACTGATCACTGACCGAGAAAACAACGTGCGGCGAATTTTTATTTCGATTTTCCGTGGAAAAAGGGGGTTTATCGACTGCACGCTGTCGAGGGAACGAGAGAGACAATTGGGTGGCCGAAGAGATCGAAGCAAATTGGGGTTATGCCCATAGAGGCCGAAAAAATAGGCTTTTTGGGGATTTTTTTTTTCAGAAAAAGTACAAAATATATCGAGATTACAAACAAGGGTGTTTATCATACATATCAGTGACTGTATACAATAATTTTTTTGAAGAGATTTATTATCAAAATGGCGGCTGTGCAGCGTTTATCTCAAAACTGCATTTTTTAAGTTGGCCGGAAACATGACTCAGACAATCTTCAACCGATTCACTTGAAATGTTGAATATATCTTGAAAAATACATTCTCTATGGAAGTACGTAGGATTTTTTTTTGTATTCCATAGTTCATTTGTTATTAACAATTATCTGACGAAATTTTACACTTTCTAAAATTTCTAAAAAATCTAAAAAATCGGCAGATAATTGTTAATAACAAATGCAATATAGAAAGAAAATCCCCAAAAAGCCTATTTTTTTGGCCTCCAGAGTGGCCTAAGGCCTTAAGGTAGAGCGCGCGCTCTTGATTTTTATATATTTTGTTCAAATTTCAGCCAGACGTTGTTCATGTCATTATACATGTTTGAAATGAAAAATGACAATAATAAAAAAAATTACTTAATAAAATACAATTACTTAATATTTAAAAAAATTACTTAAGGGTTCTTCTCACTCTAGACGCCAAAAAAGGCTGTTTTCATGAATTTTTTAGATAGGTTTATATTATAGATATTGATATAAAAGTTGTTACAGTTAATAAATACACTTTCAAAATACATGTTAAAAAAAATATTTATTTGCGTCACTATTCATAGACGAAAATGGTAGTTAAAAGAATATCCTAAAAAAATCGTAGGTCTGCGCCGTTGATGAAATCTCGGAGATGGATCGTCCGAAATAAAAAAATCAAACGGTTTTAGATTCAGTATGTTTATGGCTGTAACGCATATCATACGATTTTTTATATATGCAAAAGTAAGAAAATGGCGGACATTTTTCGAAAAAAAACGTGTTTTTTTTCACCGTTTATATTATACACCAAAAAATAGTAAATATAAAAATAAAAAATAATCCTTAGAATGCGCTATAGCTATAGTTGTAAAGAATACGTGGTTAAAATTTCATAAGGATCGGTTCAGTAGTTTCGAAGATTTTATCAACAATTCGTCAAAAAACGTTGTTTTGAGAAAAAACGCCTTTAAAGTGTCTAAAGTGAGAAGACCCTTTAATATAAAAAAAATTACTGAATAATTAAAAAAATTACTTAGTAATAAAATAATTAATAATTTGTCGATAAACATTTTCAATCGCGCTGAAAAAATGCTAAAACCTACACCTACTCTACGAGCCTCTCCATAAAGCCTTACCCCTCAAGCCTGCCCTCACCGATCGCCGCGTTATCATATCACCCCGCAGTTCCAATCGATCGCAAAACACCTCATGCGATAACCGGATACGCGTATCTATACTCGAGCGAAATTTAATTAATCGCGGTGCGCTTATTTATTTATATATCCCGAGGGAATTTTTTCCCTCTGTCTCTTCTCCCCCTGCCCCTGCAGGTCCCCGCGGATCCGCAGTGCGTAACGGCTGCGCGCGATACGCGGCGATCGGATCAAGGTCGAGGTCAGGAAACGCGAGACGCCGAAGAACGCGCGTACGGAAAAAAAAGTTGGCGCGAAGAGCGCATCGCGCGTTCCTACGGAATGAAATCCAACATGCCGGTGGATGAAAGGAACGAGGGCTCTCCTCGAGATAGTTAATCAAGCCGCGGGAGCGAGGTCTTTGGAATTACGCGAGGCATCAACGATGTGGAAGGGGGGGGGGGGGTGCGAGAGAGAACGAGGGAGAATCCGCTCTGAGTGTTTGTGTGTAAGGGGGAGTCGGAGCATCCGGCGTTCGTCCGAGACACCGGGGCCCTCAACATCCGGTCTGCAGCCCGAACAACAGTGCGCACTTTCATACACGGATCGGGGGGGAAGAATTTTTTTATTTTTTTGTTTAATGCATTGCTCGCGATTCTTCGCTCTTCGTAAGAATGACGGTATAAAAATGACGAAAGGAGCTGAAAAAGGGCACATCATTTTGCCTCATTGTTACCACGTCCTGCCATGTCTAATTGCTCTTCTTACACATACGTACATGTGGGATCTGATATATATATATATATATATATATATATATATATATATATATATATAATGTTCAAGTTATCACCCACAGTGGAAGAATGATTTTTTCTGTGCTTTCTGAGCGATTAACGTTAAAAAAAGCCAAAAAATTCATTGTGGGTATCAAAATTATTAAGTATCCGCTCGAAATAAGCAGTTCTTGAATTTTTCGGTTTTTTTAACGTTAATCGCTGAAAAAGGACAGAAAAAATCATACTTCCACTGCGGGTGATACCTTGCAAATTTTTAAATATAATCACGCATTTTTGGGAATTTTTTCAGATTTTTAGATCGGGGCGTTTTTTTCGGAGAATTTTTTTTTACTAGGGGTTGTTTCGAAAAAAGTAAAAAAATTCAGGGTGTCTTTTGGAGTCAATGGATTCAGATTGAAAAAAATTAATCGAATTGGCGGGGGTCAGGGAAAAAGTCTACCAGATTCACGTGGAATACCTCATATATATATATATATATATATATATATATATACAAAACATTATTTTTTCATTAAATCCTTCGTTCAAGCACTAGATAATTTCACTGGATTTTTTAAAATTTCCGATGATTTGTTTCCAAGCAACAGTGATTACCCCGAAGGACGTTTTTCAAACAGCCCTCTGCATAAACCACTGTATCAACCACAGTTACAAACATCTTTCAACACAAAAATTGTAAAAAATACTTAAACCATACTCTCCCGCGTAAAAAAAATGTTAAGACCTGCATACGATTTCCCAGAAAGAAAATAACGAGCCATCAACGTCCACTCTCCAATCATACATAAACCAAAATATGTTTACAGGCTCGGCCAAATGTGCATCCATACGAAAAAGCACATTCCAAAACGTCGAAAACCTCGTATCTTTGTTTCATCATTCAACTACCGTTTTTCCGGTCCAATCATCGACTCAACGACGTCAGCATCAATTCCCAACAGACGATAGATCCAGAGAAAATGAAACAACGAGAACTAATTCGCTAATTACTCTCAGCTTTGCTCGAGCCACAGACTTCGTCGTAGTCGCTCCGCCCCGCGTATTCGTCGCGTCTGCACCGTGCAAATATAATATTAAATTGCAGTCTCGTTATTCTCGTTATTTCGAGATGCCGATGACCGCGCGGCGGCGGCGCTTGCTCGCCGTAATAATGCGAATGCGCGTTCTCCATTCTTGTGCGCTCCTGTTAGTCGGCGCGTGTAGACTCGCGCAGACGCGATTGACGATAGACGACGACCAGTATCTATATACGTATCTACATAAAGGGTGTACCAGAACTGAATGCGCTCCCTGAAATGGGGGGTTGGGGGTGGAATTCTGAGTCGATTGATATAAGCATGTGTGGGTCTCAGATCAACCCCTGAATTATTATTGATTTTTAAAGGCGGGCCAATCGGGTGCGCCCGATGAGCCGGCGTACGTCGTTGAGCGTTACGCGCGTGCAGCGGTGCCTGGCGGGAGCGCCGCACCTTCGCCGGTACGCCGGCTCATCGGGCGCACCTGATTGGCTCGCCTTTAAAAATCAACAATAATTCAGGGGTTGATCTGAGACCCACACATGCTTATATCAATCGACTCAGAATTTCACCCCCGACCCCCAGGGAACTCCCATTTCTCACAGATTTTCGAGATAAAAATCACCTGCTTTTGGTTTTTCGCATGACATTTCTACAAACGATAACTTTTTTTGACCCGGTTTTTTAAAACATACTCTTAGTTGTTTGCTTTATCTAGAAAAGTCTACTTTTTCACATCAAATGTTAAGGAAACTTTCTGAAAAATGATCGTTGGCAGAATTTTCATACAAACCAATTCGAACCTCTGGCTTTGATAGCCTGCGGTGTAAAAAAAGTGTACTACGCATATCGTGACAATTACTTAAAAAAGTTGCTTAGTTATTCTCGATTCGTATCATTTGTAGAAATGGCTTGCGAAAAACCAAAGGCGGATGATTTTTCAAAAAAATAACATAAAGCCCAAAATCTCGAAAATCGTGGGAATTTTACTAAACTGAAACTCCAGCATATAGTAGGACATGATCCGACCTATCGACAGTTACAGGATTATCCACTGATAACAGGACACCCTGTATACATAGACACACACTTTTATACGCGTCACGAGATCGACCGGACTGTCGATCAACTCGACGTGAAGTCTACGTGCTCGGAGAACTCGTAATTATGGTTTACAGTTCATATACACACACACATATATATAATGTCTACTGGATTGCCATGGGAACGTTCAGTGAACGAGTATTATATGTACAGAGTAATAGTTGTACTCCCGCAAATATATTGTGTGCATTCGCGTACTCGGGACATTTCTATAGACAAATGCGCGAAGGCGTTTATATATATATATATATATATATATATATATATATATATATATATATATATATATATATATATATATATATACATATATATATATATATATATATATATATATATATATATATATATATATATGAAGCCACGTATGTTCAACGAGGACAATAATACAGGGCGGGAGACGGAATTAAGAAGATAGAACATCGAGAGACGACCGCAAAAGAGACAAGCAGAAAACGCATTGACAGTAGGCTTAATAGATACGCGGGACGTCGCGAATACGACATCGAATAACCTGTCTACACTCCGAGTTAGGGAATCTGGGAATCTTCTATGAGAATAGCACACACTGGCTTCACACCCTAATAATACCGTATGCTATTCGTGCGTGTATGCATGTACAGGGTGTTTCGTAAAATATCACATACTGATTGAGGAGGTTTGCACAATGATTTGAGCACGCCGCTGCTTGAAAAATCCTATTTAGTTTTTGCATCGAATTATCTAGTGCGTGGACTGAGGATTTGATAGAATATTGTTTTTCGAAAAAATGACCGCAGTCCAAAGTGAAGGTATCGATTTTCTGTGGAAAAAGGCTATATTTACGTTGATAAAAAAAACGATGCGTTGAAAAAATTCCTTCCTTCAAGCAATGCTTTGTGATATGTAAAATTGCTTGTAAAATTTGATATGTAAAAAGCTTGTAAAGTTTGGAGTTGATCGGTTTTTCACATATCATGGTCAGCGATTTAAAAAAAAGTTATTTTGAGAAAAACGCTTTTAAAGTTTCGATTCGCGGATTCTTCCTATAAATGCCCATAACTCCTTCAATTTTTAACGGCCAGACTCGAAATTTCAGAAGAATATTTTTCAATCGTTATATCTTGAGGACCCATCAAAAACCAAAAATCGAGATTTTCAAAAATTACTAAGTGGAAAAACTAAGGGAAAAAAAGTGATAATACTAAGTGAAAAAAAAAGTAAAAAAAAGTAAGTGAAATCAAATCAAATTTTTTAAATTCTCAATTAAATTTTTAGAGAATTCCATTTTTTTTAAATTCTCTATTAAATTTTTAGAGATTAAATTTTCTTTTTTAAGGGAGACTTTGTCCTTGAAATGCAGCGGGAGATGTTAGCGGCTCAACATGAGCAGCTAGAAGAAGAGGAGGGATGCCTCTATGGACCAGGCATTGCCGATTAGCGGTAATTATAAACACATTACAAAACTTTAAACGCGTTTTTCTCGAAAACACGTTTTTAAAAATGGCTGACATTCTCCTGACCGCTGTAATTAACATATCGACCTGAAATTTGGAGAGCATACTCAGAAAATATGTCTTCACGGAATGACGGATCGTTTTTTCGATAGATACATTTTTGCATTTATTATTTATCTTTTTATGCGAAAAAACAACGCGAAAATTCGATTTTTTTTTAAATCGCCGCCTTTTTCCGAAATTTGTACTAAACGAAAAACCCATCCGTCATTCCATGACCAAAGGGTCACAGATTGATAATATGCTTTGAATTCGTGTTTCAGATCAACAAAGAGGGGGCAGTGATGTCAGCCGTTTACCTCCCGCGATTTTGAGGACCTGTTTTCGCGGAGCTTTTTTATTTTTATTTTTTTAACGTTCTGTATATCATGAATAAAAACAAGAAAAAAACCGCACTCAAAAAGCTTTACTCGTTTCCTTTAAAAAAAATAAAATCCAAACACCTGAAATATGGCACTCCAAGGACAAAGTCTCCCTTAAGTCTAAAAAAAAAACGATCTCGTTTTTTCTCAGAGCGAAATTTGAAACTCTAGTAGGCCATGATTCTATTTAGCATCCCCTTACGTATGACGTGATTTTCACGGGACACCCTATATATATACAAGTATGTACGTACCCAGCAATTTATATGGCGATATTGCCGTACGCGACCTAGCCATATATATATAAATATGCCTCAGGTCTATATAACGTTTCTCAAAGTCTCACGCCCTCGGAGCAGCCCTATAGCCACGCCGCCTACCTACGTACATATCGATACGATAGCCGCGCGATAGTCGTGGAAAGACCGCGCGAGTCCTGACGTACTCGTTTACCCGTTAAATCAGTTGGCATAGGTCCTCGTGTGATCTTAAGAGGACGTGTGCCCCATCGCGGACAAACTCGACGAACGCGTGGGTCGTAACGATTTCGGTAAATATATAAACGTCGCCAGTGCGAGTATCCCTCGTATAATGTCGGAAAGATCCAACAGAAGATCGGTGAGGTTACACACGGCAACCTGAATCTTATTCTCGAAGACGGGGTAGTCGAGAAGAGATTACTATCGTAAATCGTTGTAGTAAAGATCGATAAAGTTTTTGGGTTTTGGTCGAATTTATGATTCGTCTGCATCTGAATACACTTTAAGGGGGCGAGCGGAATACTGGTCATTTTATCAAGGAAAACACAGATTAAGGCGTTACCCCCACTTGTAGCGCAAAAAGGCCTTTTTCATGAATTTTTTAAAAGAAAACTACGAAACTTTTTTAATCGATCAATATACCATCTTAAAGAACACATCTTGAAGAACTTTCAGTAATTTTTTTATTGAAAAATATTACATTGTTTAGTGGCAAATGGCCGTCAATGAAATAATGTTTTTATATACACGGTTTGCGGTGACCAACATTGCGGCGAAGTAGATCATCTGAAAAAAAAATGCGGATGGATTTTGTCAAATATAAGTATAACCTAGTCTTTAATCGAAGGATTTTAAAAAATATTTATTTTTCACAAAATGGCGGACAGTCAAAGTTAATGGTTCGACTTGAACGAAAAAAAACGGCCGTTTTTTGGCTATAAAACGGCCATTTTTTTTTCGAAAAAAAAAATCGAACGATTAAAGACTACATTTTTATGTATTAAATAAGCCTGCAAAATTTCAAGAAGATCGGTTCATTAGTGTTCGAGTAATCTTGGTCACCGACTTCAGAAATGCCATTTTGAGAAAAACGCGTTTAAAGTTTCTCTTTCAACGCTCTTTCAACGCTCTTTCAACGCTCATATCTCAGTCAATTTTGTTCGGATCGACTTGAAATTTTCTGGACATATTCTCAGATACTTATACTTAAAAAAATGCAATATAAAAAATCGATTTTTTTCAAAATCGCAAGTGGGGGTAACCCCTTAAAAAACTCATGTATCCAGAATCGTGATGAGCTTTACATTTTTCAATACGATTTTTTTTTGTTTTACGCCTAGGGGCTTAATATTAATTTTAATTTCATAATAAGGATGCGATATATAACGAAAATAAACAGAAATTAAAGTTTTTTTTTTCATTTATATTAATTTTTGTTTGTTAAAGATTTTTATTTTGAGAAATTGAAGAAATAAGGATTCAATGTAAAACAAAAATAAACAGAAATTGACGACGTCTTTGATTTCTGTTTATGTATGTTTTATAAGAAATCCTCATTTCTTTGATTTTTGTTTATTTTTATTATTCAAAGATTTTCACATGTAAATTAAAATATAAATGATAGCAATTATTTCGACAAATTATTTTTTATCGAAAAAAAAGTGTAAAAAAGCCTCTTGAAAGTAATATTTTTGATGCGTCAGGGCGATAACTCGATCGTCTTTCATGCTGCACAGGAAACACGAGGGAGGGCGAGAAACTCGTACGCTTTCTCGCCCTCGAAGACTCTCGTTTGCATCAGTCGAGCAGTAACGAAGTGTCTGCAGCGAGCGCACTCCTCGTCGTGATGAAGTTGACCTCTTTTATCAATGATCCTCGAGGGCTTCCGTGGATCGGTAATGTACGAAATCGGTCATCTCCGAGTTGAGGATGTTACATTGTGTATATATGTATGTATGTATAGGTATATTTCTCTCGTAACCGAGCTCAACTGGTCCTCTCGGGTCAATGAATGCAGATCATTCATTCCCGAGAATTTTAACGCGTTCGTGCGAACGCTCCCTCCCTCCCTCTCTCTCTCTCTCTCTCTCTCTCTCTCTCTCTCTCTCTCTCTCTCTCTCTCTCTCTCTCACTCTGATTTTAATTTTTGTAACTATAATTTATTTTTTATCGGATTGCACTTTAAATTGGTTATTTATATCGAATCCTTGTCCCTTAAATTTCTGTTTATTTTAGTTTTTCTAACGAACCAAGGATTCTCAAATAAGAATTCGCGATTAAAAAAAATAAACACCATAACATGTGACAAAATAGAAATTGAATGAGAAACAATCACTTATTAATTTTAAAAGTTTCAACGGGAGTGTAAATTAATAAAGATTTTATATCAAACAAACAAAAAACGGATACAAAAGCAATTCTCAATTAACAACGATAAAAATCTTTGAAGAACAAAAATAAAAAGAAATTGGAGCAATTCCTAATAAACAAAACAAAATCCTTTAAAAAATAAAAGCAAACGGGAATTTAAGAAATGAGAATTCGAAATAAAACAAAAACACAACAGAAATTCAAGATTTATTTCATTTCTATTTATTTGTATTTATCAAAAAAAATATATTAAGAAATTCAAGCAACAAGGTTCGATACAAAACAAAAATAAACAGAAATAGAAGATTTCTCTAGTTTGTTTTTATTTTCGTATAATATCAAATCCTCATTTCTTTAATTTCTGTTTATATTTGTTATTTAAAGATATTTCTATATAAATCAAAATATAAACGATATAAAACAAAAATAAACAGCGATTAAAGATTTCTTTAATTTCTGTTTATTGTTTGTTTAATATCAAATCTTTAATTTTTAAATTTCTGTTTATTATTTGCTGTACATCAAATTTTTATTTCTCTCTTCCGCTCTCTCTCTGTGTCCCCTTTAATCCTCTCGTATACTCTTTACTGCCTCGTCAACGATGCTGTAACGTTACGCGAAAAGAGGCCCAACCTCTTGGACCACGGCAGGATGTTGACACTATCAAAAAGGTTATTATCTCATTCGGTAAGACGATGACATAGAAAATGCCGATTGGAAACATATCAACCAAAGATCGTTGCCACCCTCAACCAAATGTAATAATTACTTGTTTCCCCCCTAATTTGACAGTCGCTCAAACTACCCAAGTTTTCGTAGACCGTTAACCGAGTTGATCACGCCTGGCGCGCCTACATTTTTAGCTACTCTTTGTCGGGCGGGTTGGCAACGGCGAAAAGAAGAGGAAGAAGAAAGAAATCATTCGTCGAGAATCGCGTCGGTATGGACGCGTGTGCTTCCCACGTGACTCATCCACCCGAAGATATGCATCGGGCGTGACCCTACGGTACTTGCAATGGGCCGGTGCAACTATAAACGCGCACGCACAATGCGTGTTATAATTCTGCGAGGAATCATCGTCGCAACCAGAGTTATACGGAGTATAAACGGAGAGAGGATGAATTCTGACTGCAGCTGATGCACTTCGATGCACTCTGGAATCGTTTCCCGTCCTTTGTGCAATTACTCTACTTCTGGCTCTCTCTCTCTCTCTCTCTCTCTCTTCTACACCTCATGACTCAACGACTCTTTGCAGAAACCGCGCGAGTCACTAACCTTCACCGACGACATGCCTAGGGATTTTTTTCCTCTGCTTTACGTTCCTTCCCGTCATTTTTGTAGTCTAATCTAGCAAGTCGACAAATTCGAGACCGCACGAGTCAGTGACCTTCACCGACGACATCCCTAGGGATTTTTTAAAAACTTTTCTCTTGCTTTACTTCAGTTCGCGTAATTTTTTTTCGTCTAATTTGGAAAATCAAAACTTTTGAGAGCGCCCGAGTTAGTAACCTTCTCCGAATACGTCCCTAGGGATTTCTTCTTTTTTTATTTTCCTCTGCTTTACGTCCCTTTGCGTCATTTTTGTAGTCTAATCTAGCAAGTCGACAAATTCGAGACCGCACGAGTCAGTGACCTTCACCGACGACATCCCTAGGGATTTTTTAAAAACTTTTCTCTTGCTTTACTTCAGTTCGCGTAATTTTTTTTTCGTCTACTTTGGAAAATCAAAACTTTCGAGAGCGCCCGAGTTAGTAACCTTCTCCGAGAACGTCCCTAGGAATTTCTTCTTTTTTCTTTTCCTTTGCTTTACGTTTGTTTCCGTCATTTTTGTAGTCTAATCTAGCAAGTCGACAAATTCGAGACCGCACGAGTCAGTGACCTTCAGCGACGACATCCCTAGGGATTTTTCAAAAACTTTTCTCTTGCTCTACTTCAGTTCGCGTAATTTTTTTTCGTCTAATTTGGAAAATCAAAACTTTTGAGAGCGCCCGAGTTAGTAACCTTCTCCGAATACGTCCCTAGGGATTTCTTCTTTTTTTATTTTCCTCTGCTTTACGTTCGTTCCCGTCATTTTTCTAGTCTAATCTAGCAAGTCGACAAATTCGAGACCGCACGAGTCAGTGACCTTCACCGACGACATCCCTAGGGATTTTTTAAAAACTTTTCTCTTACTTTACTTCAGTTTGCGTAATTTTTTTTTGTCTAATTTAAAAAATCAAGTCATTCGCGAGCGCCCGAGTTAGTAACCTTCTCCGAGAACGTCCCTAGGAATTTCTTCTTTTTTCTTTTCCTTTGCTTTACGTTTGTTTCCGTCATTTTTGTAGTCTAATCTAGCAAGTCGGCAAATTCGAGACCGCACGAGTCAGTGACCTTCACCGACAACATCCCGAGGGATTTATTTTTCGTTTTTTTACTTTTCTTTTGCTTTACTTCAGTTGGCGTAATTTTTTAGGTCAAATTTAGCGAATACAAAAAGTCGAAACCGTACGAGCCAATAACCTTCTTCAAGGAAATTCCTAGGGATTTTTTTACCCTTTCTTCGCTTCACTTTAGATTGCGTAATTTTTGGAATCTAATTTAGCAGATAAAAACTTTCGAGGGCGCCCGAATCAGTAACTTTCTACGAGAACGTCCCTAGGGATTTTCATTTTCACTTCCTTTTGTTGTATTTCCAGCATCTTGTTTCAGAATAATTTGAAAGGAAAATCTTTTACTTTAAGACTTGTATTAACATGCATAAAAAACCGAAGTTAAAAATATTTTTTCGTTATTCTTAAATAAATTGTCAAAAATTACCCTTGATTTTGCCCTTACAAAGGTCCCCCTTAATCAAGTATTTTGCATTGTCTGAGCAACGAAATAGTGGCTCGTCTGTTCAGGGGAATTATCGAAAATTCTGTCAGTTTTTTCTGCCATCAGCGATCACCGCATTGACATCGTTTTTGGAATTTCGTAAAGTGGCGATATTTTTTGTCTTATTGTTGAACGTTGGTCAGAGCTGCGTGGCTCCTACGGTGTTTGCGCGAGGAGTCATCGGGCGATGTCGCGAGGTGAAGCGAATTCCTGGCTCTCCGGTAGATCTAGCCTGGGTGGAAGGGGCCTGAGGCCCCCGGGTGACTCACCTGCGTTGCAACCTCTCGTGGCAACAGAGAATGAAACTGAGAATGCTCGCGGGGTATCCCGCGAGTTTCAACGCTCGTGATTCACGAAACTCTCTCTCTCTCTCTCTCTCTCTCTCTCTCTCTCTCTCTCTCTCTCTCTCTCTCTCTCTCTCTCTCTCTCTCTCTCTCTCTCTCTCTCTCTCTCTCTATCTTGCTCTTTGAAGCAGGGGCCCGATGTGGACGGCTCGAAAATTCCTGGATGTACCTCGTCGTCGGCCACCCCCTCTCTCTCGGGCCCAGTCCCTATCTTCATTCGCTTTTGAAACGAGAATGATCGCGCGAGGAATACAGAAAGAGATTAACCGAGTGAGGGGCGTGAGAAACCTGGCAAAGCATAATGGACACGCGCAGGGCCAACGCAGTTACAGAATATCAGATACCATACAGCTGGATGATAAAACCCCGGAGAATGACCTCGGCTGGCTTCGTGGAAGGCAAGAAAAAACGGTCCCCGAATTCCTCATACGTGAGACAGCGCGATTCGACGTTATAAAAATGTCCACAGCGGACGATTTTAATTCAGATATCAAACACCTTAAGGTAGGCAAATCATGGCTAATTGAGCTAGAGAGAAGCCAAGCCTTCCTTTCCGGAAGTCTCGATGGTCTCCAAGAATGCCAGACTTGGAGGATCCAAGCAAGTACACTGAGGAAAATAAACCAATTGAATCAAAAAAATATATTGGTCGATCCAAATAAACGTGCTGCTGCGGAGTGCCACCGATATATGAGATTGTTACAATACTACAAAATATTGGCAAATGTGATTGATTTGAATAACATATTATTTTATTTGAAAAAGCCGAAACGAATATGCCATGGGGCGTACATTTTTCAATTTGTTTCAAATCTTAAATAAAAAGTGAGCATTAGAATGACCATCCACAATAATAGTGGAGAGAATATCAGATATTCGACCGATAAGAAAAGATACTACACTTCGATCTCAGCCGCAGGCCAAGAAGCGATACTCTTTAGAGTTTCTTCGGCGTTTAAGTAGATTTTCGGTTCGCGCTACGCTTACGAGAAACGAGCGCGCGTGCGGCTTCTAGCGGTTACTCCGAGAACTACGAGTTCCCTCACGCCTATAATTTCGGTGGCGCTGGGCCATGATTTTGTTGAATTTTTTTTAACCAAATGCGCGAGAAACAAATTTTATTTTCGCATATTCTTTTATACAATTCAGACATTTGCTCAATATTTTTCAATAAAAATAAAATATTAATATTTTAACGAATAATGCACTTGGAAATCAATATCGGATGTGGAGAAGAAAATAAAATAACATATTTACTCAACAGAAATTTTATCTGAATCAAACAAGCGAAATTCAATTTTTCTTGTGTCCTCGAGTCAACAATATTCACGTTATGAATTGAAACGCTTTTTTTGTTCGTTGCAGAAAATGCATTCAAAACTATATAACTTGTCCACGATAATTTTTTAGATAGTTTCAATAATTTATTGTTCTCGGCTAACAATATATCTTTTGAATGAAAAAAAAAAATGTTTCAATTTTATCATGTTATCAAAGTCAATAGCGTTTTATTTCGACTAATAAATCCGATTACTTACGCCAACAATTTTACAATTGAATCAACGAAATTTCATTCAACAACACCACCGATATTGGATTAATGATTTTTTTTCTCCGTGCAGAAAGAGCAATCATCATCGCTTCTCCGTCAAGTCTTTCATTGGAAGTATCATGATTGTGCAGTTGGCGCTGTGGCGTGAGACAAGGCGAGTATTTTTCCGGCCCTGTCCAGTTTTTAGTG
The DNA here is from genome assembly GCA_963210295.1 of Ophion ellenae. Taxonomy (NCBI): domain Eukaryota; kingdom Metazoa; phylum Arthropoda; class Insecta; order Hymenoptera; family Ichneumonidae; genus Ophion; species Ophion ellenae. Next base: position 41,792,911 of record OY723391.1, on the reverse strand, counting down.
ACTTTCATCAACTGGCATGCAACTTGCGTTTTTTCGGTAGTCTTCACGAAAGCGTGCAGAGTGCCCAACAGGCCCATTCATCAATCAGATCAAATTTCAGCTTGGTGGCTGTCAAAATGAACTGCCGGTTTTCGCAGCTCACAGCACCGTTTTTATTGTTTTTCGAGGGATTATGGCGGAATGAAAATGATTTACAAGCTTGGGCCCTCACAGCGGTACCGGTAGCTCGTCCATTGTTTCGTCCTTCCCAAACCCATTGTGAGGTGCCCTAGGCTCAGTTATCCGTCCAAACACATTTATGCCTGTCACTAATTACTCTGCACGTGTTGAAAAAGCATAAGGGCGCATTCCACGAGACTCCAATGGCGGTTCACGAGAACCGAGCCCTTTTGCTCGTAGGTCAGTCTCCAGCGGAAAGCAGAGGGCTTTGAACGCCCTGAAAGGCAATTTGAGCAGCCGTATAATTGCAGGTGGAGCGTGGATTTTCTTCGGAGCTGCAGGTATTTGACAAACAATGGAGAAAAGGCAAGGTACCTAGCGCGCCGCTGAACATACCTAGGCCCAAAAAAGGGACCAATTACGGCGAACGGCGCCATCGCAACCTGCCTCTTTGTCTCTCCATTGCTGGATCGTAAACGGTCTTGTCCGGATTAGACCGGTACCGATTGATTTATGCTCGTTACCATCGGGCTACGCGTTTCCGGCGTTTCCACCTTGGCATACACGAAAGCCGCGATAGATAAGAGGCCACGGGACGCCAGCTCGAGATGATGACGGGAATAGCGTAGCCTTTAAAATGCCACGAGGAAATACGACCGTGCCGACACGCGGTGTCCCCTCGGGGCGACGTGAGAAATGCGCGTGTAATAATTACTTTACGAGGGTGAGGTCCAACCCCCAGGTATACCCGCGGTGCCACAATCTAGATGATTCTTTATGGAGCCAGGGGAACGATATATCGTAACGTGGCGTGCGTATCATAAAATCCTTAAGGGGTTACACCCGGGTGGAATTTTTGAAAAAATCGATTTTTCGTTTCCAAAGAATTCTCGTAATGTAACCTTTCGAAAATATTCTCTGGAAATTTCAAGTCGGTCGAAAATTGGGGGAGTTATGAGCGTTTACAGGTAGGTCCGCTTAGCCCTTTACCGTTACGGGTAAAAACTTTAAAGGGGTTGTTCTCGGAATGACTTGTTCAGAACCGGTGACCAAAATATCTCAAAAACAACTAAATCGATCTGCTTTGAATTTCACGGACATTTTTTGTATACCAAAAGGGAGTCCTCAATCGAAAGATTTTTTTTCCAATGCATACTTTTTTTTTATATCAAGGAAAATGGAGTGTTTTTTTCGCCGAAATTTCGACGATTACTTGCGATCGGCGACAATTTTTTCAAAAATCATTATTTTATTGAATCCTTCGATTAAAGAGTAGATAATACGGTACAAAAACTAAATTCATTTGGTTTTTTGATTTCAGATGATTTGTTCCCGAGCAGGAGCAGGAGGTCACCGCGAAGGACCTTTTTTGTACAGCGGTCTGTGCAATTTACTGTATCTCCGTCGTTTATAAATATTTCCCAATAAAAAAATTGTCAAAGACACTTGAAATGATACCCTTTACTGAAAAAAAAGTCAGAAACCAGCACCCATTTCCCAAAAAAAACTAGGTGTACCCCGTTAAACATTACTTCGCAATGCCAGGTAAGTACACGACAAACTTCCAACGAAGAATGAGAGGACCCGAAGAGGAGCCAGCCTACCTGATACTGAAGTTCACCGGTCACCAGTCTTATTTCCCTAGACTCTTGAGTTACTCCCTGCCAGCTTAGTACCCCTTAATGCGACCGCTGCCATCAGCCAACGAATTAAAAAAAAGTGTGCGAATCTTGCCCTTTCATTGACGACATCCAAACGACTGGTTTGTCCATTTCTGGCCTCCCTAAGCTGGTCGTCCAAATTACACCTGCTCCATCCCCCAGGAATGGAATCGAAGATTTCTTCACCGTCGATATAATACAAAAGGTAAATGAATTCGACCCAATTCTCGATAGTTAACAACGAGCCAACTGCCAATTAGGAGCTCGTTAATGGGAACAAAAAGAGCCTCGATCGGGCGATCAAACGGATTCACGAACCTTTTACACGCACCATGGTGGAGCATGGACAAGGATTAGCGGCAGGAACCGAACGATTTGCTTTCAGGCGGAAAAAAATACGCTGTTCAATAGAGTGTAACAATTCCACGCGTGTGTATTCGGTTATCTCGTGTATGTCCAAGCGAGCTGGTATGTCTGTCGTAGCTGCGTAAGTCCTAGCAGGATCGAGATCCACTGCGTCATTGGCCGAGTGTCTTATGAACGGTAAATTGATTGTGTGTATCACGTGTTTTATACCCGGCGAAGGAACGCTCTCCGCACTCTCGCGGGTCTCGTGATTCCTCGATCGTTATATCGTGGCCCGAGGCCAATTACCCGCTGGTCCATAACTCTGAGCTAAATAAACCACGCGAGAGCCGACTGTGACTCCCTCGCGTCGACGAGCGCAACAACGAGAAAATAAAAACTAAACGCCATGAGAGACATATTGCTTACGATGATAAATCAGCAATATCGAATTTTCGTGAATTTGTTTTTCGCCTCGCGATTATGGAAAATTGGAACTGAGCGGGTTGGACATTCATACACTGAGAAAAAAATCCAATTGGATCACAATAATTCATTGGTTGATTCAAATAAATGTCTCAAATAATAATAAAAAAATCAAATAATAATAATAATCAAATAATAATAATAATAATAATAATAATAAAATGTCTCAAATAAAATTGGAGAAAAAAATCCAATTGGATCACAATAATTCATTGGTTGATTCAAATAAATGTCTGATCGCGGAGTGTCACCGATATATGAGATTGTTACAATACCAGAAAATGTTGGAAAATGTGATTGATTCAAATAACATATTGTTTGAAAATCTCTTCTGTTCACTGAATCGGCTAGGATTTTGTTGAATTTTTTCAACCAAATGCACAAGAAACAAATTTTATTTTCGCATAATTTTTTAACCAATTCGGACATTTGCTTAATATTTTTAAATCAAAATAAAATCTTAATATTTTAACGAATAATGTACTTGAAAATCAATATCGGATATGGTAAAAAAAATAACATATTTACTCAATGGAAATTTTATCTGAATCAAACGAGCAAAATTCAATTTTTCTTGTGTACTCGAGTCAACAATATTCATGTTATGCATTGAAACGCTTTTTTGTTAGTTGCAGAAAATGCACTCAAAACTATATAATTTGTTCGCGATAATTTTTCAGATAGTTTCAATAATATATTGATCTCGGCTAACAATATTGAATGAAAAAAAAACTTTCATTTTTTTCATGTTATTAAAGTCAATAGCGTTTTGTGTGGAATAATTAATCCGATTATTCGCACCAACAATTTTACAATTGAATCAACGAAATTTCATTCAATAACACCAATGATATTGGATCGATGATTTTTTTTCTCAGTGTAGACCGAGAATCAAGACTGCAACATCATATGCGGTAAACATACACCTGGATGTAGTCATGTGATGGAAATGGATTTCTCGACAGTTGGTGCAGGCAAGTCGAAGTGCAGTCACCGCGAAGTGCATAATCGCTCTTCCCCGTTACGCTATAAAGTGTCGTAATGATTTATTATTGCACACAGAGAGAGAGAGAGAGAGAGAGAGAGAGAGAGAGAGAGCGGGTTGGGCTAACGTCAGGCTGAGAGAATGACGAGGGAACTGCCTGTGGAAATCTAATCCAAATACCCAGTTGGGTTTCCTTCTTCTATCGTTGAATCGTGCATCGTTTGATTTGTATTTTGATTTTTCAATTGCACCGTTTATCATTACTCGTTGACTTTTTTGTATTACTCGCTAATGGATCTCCCGTGATGAGGTTTGGCGCAGGCGTGATCGAGGTCAGGTGGTTTTATGCCCTCCATGTTCTAGGTAGAACTTTTGATGCACCAAAGTCTGCGAGTCACCTGACTTCACGAGGATTTTCGTACGCGGTTGATTCCGATGACGAGACGCGTTGGCGAAGCCGATGATCGAGTGGTCGGCTGCTTTTTTTTCTTCTCTCCAGCAAGATTATTCGCGATTATTACGAGCGTTGCTTTTATTTTGATTTCTTGCTGCCTCATTGAAGCACTCGATGCTATTTCGCGTGCGAAATTGAGCTCCGGCTGGTTTTTGTGGCTCGGGATTATTGTGGGTCGACGCGAAGTTTGATGCAGAAAGGCCCTCGGGAGGTACCTGAATCAAAATGATTATTTATACAAGGTCAAGTTGATGATGGGGAGACTTCTCTTGGGCGCGCTTGGGACTCAATAACTCGAGGCACAGCGCGGCTCGACTTCAACGAGCTGCTCGGGGATGAGAGACTGCGCAAAAGTTCGCTGAAGAAGTTCCAGGAAACGTGATTGCGTGTGCGTGTGTGTAGAGATGGTTAATGCGCACACGAGGCGCACCTGCGAGATGACTCCGATCTGCGTTTTGCTTCGAGCATAGGTCGGGTTGAAGTGGACCAATGGGTGACGAGAGTTAACCTCATTGCTGCACAAAAAATCCACGAGTCATGCCAAAAGAACGCCCCTCGGTAGTCTAAAAACCGAATCGCTTGATCGCTCCGTCTGGGAATGATCTTGGAACGAGGAATAAAAAGAGTGATTGGCAACGAAGCCCTATAGATGGGACGAGGTTGGTCGATGCTTCATCGTTTATTGCCACCCTGGTGTTCACTTGTACAGCTGCAGGGGAGGGGTGTCGGTGGTGGAAAAATCTCAGAAGTCTTCGTTGTTAGGTGAACGGAATGCTAATTCGCATCAACGGTTGATGAGAGCCGTCATAAAGGCTGATGGCGTTTATAGCCACGGGTAATGGTACCGTAAGGTGGATCGAGCGTGATTCCTTCATTCGCTCGGTTCGTCCATCATTACTTTAGTAATGGCTTTCAACGGAGAATACTCCCAGTGAACCTGAAGCAACTGAATTGTGACGACCCTCCAGCTTCTTTAGGAAGCAAAACATCAAGGTATCTTTCCCCGGAAAATCCTGATGGCACGCCTACAAAGCATTTTTCAATGGACGCTTTTTTCAGAAAGTAGAAACGCGAAGACCACCTTCTGGGTCCTGATGGTCCGAAAAGTATTTTCCAGCGGCCGCTAGTCCGCGACACCCTGTCACCTTTTTTTTTAGGATGAAAAAAAGATTGAGGCATCTGTTTGAGTGATCCTGATGACATGTGCCTGAAGATTGTTTCCTTTGGGAGCTTGGTTCTTGAAGGTTCTTTGGGATGGTCTCGAAGGATGGTCCTGAAAGGATGGTCCTAAAGGATGATTTCCTGAAAGGATGGTCCTGACGGGATGATATCCTAAAAGGATGGTCCTGAAAGGATGATATCCTGAAAGAATGGTTATGGAAGGATGATATCCTGAAAGGATGATCTTGAAAGGATGGTCCTGAAAGGATGATATCGTAAAAGCATGGTCCTGAAAGGATGGTCCTGAAAGGATGATATCGTAAAAGCATGGTCTCGAAGGATGGTCCTGAAAGGATGATCCTAAAGGATGGACCTAAAGGATGATCCTAAAGGATGGACCTAAAGGATGGTCCTGAACGGATGGTCTCGAAGGATGGTCCTGAAAGGATGGTCCTAAAGGATGGACCTAAAGGATGGTCCTGAAAGGATGATATCCTGAAAGGATGATTTCCTGAAAGGATGGTCCTGACGGGATGATATCCTGAAAGGATGGTCCTGAAAGGATGATATCCTGAAAGGATGATCTTGAAAGGATGATCTTGAAAGGATGGTCCTGAAAGGATGGTATCGTAAAGGCATGGTCCTGAAAGGATGGTCCTGAAAGGATGGTCATGAACGGATGGTCCTGAAAGGATGGTCCTAAAAGAATGGTCCTAAAGGATGGTCCTGATCGTCCCCAAAGTATTTTTCAATGGTCGCAATTCAGCAACTCCCTTTCACCTTCTTCAAGAAGTGATTGATCATCGCATCCTTGTCTGGATTATCCTGATGATGAGTCCCCAAGGTATTTTTCAGCGATTCCGCAATAATCCTTCAATTTTTCCGTAGGAAGAATAAAACGAGGGAATCCTTTTCCGGATGATTCCTCTTCGCGCCTCCTTTTGGCTCAGACTCTTCTAATCGTATGGCGAACGCGAAATGCCTCTGTGTGTTTGTTCATCCAAGTGTGTGCGTGCTGGACCTCCGACGCTCTCGGCGCCCGTCGCGACCGCGAGATGCACGCTCCTGTAGGTGTGCGCGTATACGTATACGTATTTATGTACGCACATACACCCGGATATACGTGGACGTATCATCTTGAGCAGTCGCCGAGCGCAGGAGGAGACCGCCTTCGTGCGAGAGACCCACTTGCAAGGCGGCCTACTTGGAGGAGTCTGCTCGAATCGTGCGCGATCCCCTCTGCCCCTCATACCTCTCGCTTCTGTATAAACTTACACGTGTACGTGTGTATTCACGCGTGTATCTGTATCGAGCGGCGTTCATGGGGCCTCTAGACAGTGGCACATCGAAGCCTCAAGATTTCCAACTTGGGCGATTTATGGGTGTAAACATCGTCGAGTTGCGCTCGAATGACTCCATAGTGCGGAGATTGTGGGCAGAATTTGCAGGACTCAGTGTGAATAATCATTCTCTGTACTTGTATTAGCTGCTGAGGAGCTCGTGAAATTCTACCGATTTTGTGGGGAAAACAAGTGTGCGAGGCCTTAAGGGGTCTTCTCACTTTAGACGCTAAAAAAATGATGAAAATAGCCGCAGATGATACTGCTTTCAGAGTCGGTGGACATGATATCTCGAGAACCATTTGATGGGTTGTTTCCAAATTCACAGGAGATACGATGAGAAACATTGGAAGGTCGTTGACGATCCCACTTTTTGAAAGTTGATCTTCATTTTTTAATAGTTACGTAAAAATGACGACATTTTTCATACATTTTGTACACTCGAGATTCAATTCGTTGCCATTTTCTTAAAAAAAATTATTTAAAAAATCAGCGATCGACTATGACTCGTATTTATCATTAACTTGAATGACCCGTTTGGTTTTTAGATTTCAGATATACCGTTTCAGCTGAAGAATGTCCACCGCCGAACATCGCGAAAAAATTTCATCATCTGCTGGTGGCCATGTTTCTGTTGTTTTGCTGTATTAAAAAAAATGTAACTTCCTTTTGTACAGGGTCCTTCCCCTTATTACAGTCTCCACCATATTCCACTTCACGTTCCCTCGTTTTTCTGTATTTTTTAGCGATGTTGTCAAAAGACATCACTAAAAACTCATCACTCAATACATGCGCCTTTGTGTTTAAAAAAATGGTTTTTTTTCACAAACCGTATCCTAGAAAAACATTTGGAGTGTGACCATTTTTTCGGGCCTCTAGGTAGATGGAACCCCTTAAGGGTTCCGAGTAAGCTTGAAATTTCGAAAATACGATTTTTCAATTGTGTAGTTATACAGCTCAGAGTCTTGGTTTTGATTTGCAACCAAGATTTTGTAAATTTACAAAAATTGACCGATTTATGATGGTTTTCCTCAATGGTCTTTGGGTTGTTCTCGAAACAGTTTTATGAAACGCTGTAAATCGTATCTCAAACTCTATTCGTCCGATTCACTTGAAATTCGGACAGAGCATGGATTATAACATTTTCTATCGTATGACTGAATAATTTTTCGATATGTTCATCCATTTTTTTATAGCAAATGATTAAAGTGATTTATTTGCTCGAAAATCGAACTTTTTGTTCGACAACTTGCCATTGTCGTAATTTTGAAAATATCAAAAAAGTATCCGGTCATATGAAAGTTTCATCGTTAAACTGAAAGTAGATTTCCTTATTTTTCATTTCAGACGACCCTAGTTGCCGGAACCACCTACACCGATTGGCCATCCACCAACGGTGGCACGTTCTTAAAATAATAACAACTCCGATGTTTATCAATATTTTCCCATTAAAAAAAAACTCAATCATGGCAAGACTATGTATCAAATGCGTGTAAAATCCCGAGCTCGTCATCCCAACACTTTCATCGGAAAATATATTAAAAATCGACCTGTTTTTTGGGCCTGTGCAATGCCATAAAAAGATGGCTAGTCGGTTAAAGCATCAGTTTGCTGTATTCTCATTCCTGTGAGCAGCCACCGGTGGTTCCGAGTATCCTCCCAGGTGACGTGAAGCGAATATGAGTGAAAAAGAATCACGTTGCCAGCGGACGAAAGAACTCGTCGGGCCTCGCCAGAATCTGACAGTCATATTCTTGAATATGTAAAAAAGTGTGGTTGAGCGATGACGTGTATTTCAGTCATCCGGTCACGTGATCGAGAAGACACAACCGCTAATTCGAGATTCGAATTCAGATGGAACATCGGGACCGGATGATTTTGCTTACTAAACTGTCGATGTCAGGTATAACGTGGAAGCGATAAGTCAGCTGCTCCCATCGAGTTGAGGAACGAGGTTGCATAGTGAAATCAGTTTGCGCCTCAAGGAAGAGAATTCTTCATCAGGCCAGTCATTGACAATTCATTCTCGACAACTGATCGACGATTATTTGACATTTGGAAGCATGTTGTTGAAGTTTGCATCGTTGGAAAGCAACGAAATTTCTTCTTTATTTTTTAGTCCCGATTACTATCTAAACTCCGAGAGTCATGAATCCCCAATGAGCATCGTCAAAAGTGACATTTGTAGCCTAAATGTGCAAAAAAATGGGACAACACGAAGAAACAAAATATTTTCGTTGCATTCCAACGATGTGAGCTTCAATACCATTTGAAAGCAAGCTCCAGTTCGATCAATCCATCAGTCCATAAAGCCTTCTGAAAAATCCTGCCTGGTCGATTTTTCGATCAGTTGAAGAACAAGAAAAAAGCATTCCTTCCAACGAGGCCTCATTTCCCACATGGCTTCTTCACCTCTCGTCACGCTGCCAAAACGACTGACCTGCCAAAATCTCCAGCTCGTTCACAATCGCTTTTTCTGATTGGTTTGATTAATTAGTGAACTGATCGCCGAGTTCGTTCGTGATATATTGACTCATCAATTTCTTTCATCAAGAATAATAAGAGTTTGCTTTCGAGTGGGATTATAGCTTTTATCGTATCGGATGATCGAAGGACAAGGCTTGGTGCGTACATAGTGAGCAATAAGAGTTCGCCTCGTATATTCATTACCGGCAGAGTGTTATGTGGCTTTCACGCGAAAGGGAACGACGATCGACGTTTCATATATGTGTACGTATACGTATTTATACGAGGCACAGGTATACACATAGGAGGATCACGTGGCGAGCGTGAACGTGAAAGAGGGAACGCGCGTCGGTGTCCTCATCTCATCGTTGGGGACCCAGAGACCTGAATAGCCGTAGCCGAGGGGGCCTCGACGGGGCAGAGTAACGGTCCACGGATGAAGGTTAGCCTTATCCTCATGGTGCTCTCCCGCATTTTGTGCTCGCTCTCTCTCCCTCTCTCTCTCTCCCTCTCTCCCTCGCTCTGTCTCTCATTGATGCTGATGACAAGAACACCATGATGAGAGGCCGGAGAGAAAGAGGAGAAAGAGGGAAAGAGAGATCCAGGGAGGACGCAAAGACTGGATTAACTTTGTACCGAAAGTTAATGGCGATCTTTAAACAGTCAAGTGACGAGAATAATCTCCTAAGAAAAACATTCCGACTATGGATGGCCAAGAATTCAGGGCGTCTCTTGAGCTTAATGTGCAAACATTCTCCATAATTACCTATTCCATCAATTGATTTGGATCCAGATGCGAGGACTCGTTATTTTCATCTCCCCAGAGTAAAATTCTCGCCCAGTCCGTTCGTTACAAGCACCGAAAAAAAAGTTAGTTCCAATTGACATTCTATTGGAAAAATCAGTAAACACAATACCGAAAGCCAGGTGGCAATGACCACTCTCGTTCGATCGTCGCGGCATGTTTTACGTCCAAGAAATCGCTACCAGGCTCGAAGGTGCGATATCGATGGTTTGGAAATTCCTGACAGGTTTTACCATTTTTTGGGGGAACTCGAGTTATATTTAACTTTCCGTTGCCATATGGAAACCTCGTCTTCCCCACCGAACCGTCCGGTCCTCTTGATATTCTCTTCATACATTTGAACATCGTTTTTACTTCTTGCTCCATCTTCCGTGCCTTCGTAGAAGGCTTTCATGAAAGGGCCGTGCAGCGTAGGGACAGCCGCAAAAGCCGGAGAGAGAGGGGGGAGAGAGAGAGAGAGAGAGAGAGAGAGAGAGAGAGAGAGAGAGAGGAAGTAACGACGGAACAGCAGAACCGAGTGGTTTCGCGGGAAAGGCACTTTCTGAGAGCGAAATTCCTTTCGGATTACTCGTCAGACGCAAGGGAGCATGAGAGAGGAAAAGAGAGAGGGAGAACAAGAGCCAAAAGGCCCATTGAAGGTCGGAGAAGAAAGATACGCGCATAGGGGAGTCCGCGCTAAGAGCGATGGCCATTCGAGGGCTACGAACTCTCGTAGTGCCTTTTCCTCGATCTTTTCAGGTATACGAGACGAAGAAGAAGGAAACCTCAACTTCGAAAATCCATATACGTGAATTTACCCATACATGGCTAAGAATGTTTTTAACCCATCGTATCTATGTAATGATTGCCATCAGCTCATCTAGCTGTTTTGAGGAAGATTCTCAAAATCGTTTGGATGTAACGTTGATTTTCAGTGACGCTTCTCGAAATGACCTATGGACAAATATCCTACGATTTATTTGATTTCGAAGCCATTGGGGATGATCCAACGTTGACTATGGCGCAATTGGCTGAAGACGGTCCTCAAAGTCGAGTGCCTTTAAAATTCCGTTGTTCCGACCAGGTCTCTACAGATGGGCTTATCTCTACATCTGTATATCTATGTGTGCTGGAGACAAAAAAATCTACAAAGCAGATGGGTATACATCAGTCGGAGATTTCTCGAGTGAAAAGTTGGGTCCGCATAGACTCTGGAGGGTTTTTCGAGTCGGGGAGTAGATGCTGGAAGAAAAATGTGATTTACACCGATTTTCCTGCGCCGAGCACTCCGCCTTTCGAGAGGCCTTTGACCGAATTGATAATACAGAAAAATGGAACCTTCTCATGATTCTTTCTCACAGATGGATAGTCGGTTCGCGGTCACCGCTTCGTGCGGCTACGTGACCCACTTCCATCCTGTATATGCTAACATTCGAAGTATTATTAGTAATACACGTGTATATATATATATATATATATATATATATATATATATATATATATATATATATATATATATATATATCTGTGAACGAGTGTACGTATGGGTTGGAAACTTGCCGGTATATAATGCGAGTCCCTCTTGTTTCTCGTGTCTCAAGGATTGTGCAAGTTTCACGTGTATGCCGATGCATTTAACGAGGATCCACGTGTCGTTGCATAATTGGTGTGCCGTGGCGCAGTGCGGCGTAACGGCGCATACACGAGTTTTAAAATATCTGGGAGGGTGATCGTCATGAGTGAAGAGATTTCCGAGGGTCAGAAGTGACTCGGTCTAGTTCATGATTAATTTATTTGATGATTATTGTTAATATGATTATTGTTTTCAATATTCTAAGTATTCTTTATATTCTAAATATTTTGAATATTCCTAATATTCTTAATGTTCTGAATACTCCTAATATATTTAATACTTTTGAAATTTTTAATATTCAAAAAATTAGTAATATTCCTAACATTGTAAATATTCTTAATATTTGTAATATTTTTAACATTCTCAATATTCCTAATATTCCTAATATTCGCAATATTCCTAATATCCCTAATATTCTCAATATTCCTAATGTTCTCAATATTCTTAATATTCCCAATATTCTCAATATTCTTGATATTTTTGATATTCTTAATATCCCTAATAATCCTAATATTCTTATTGTTCTCAATGATCTAAGTATCCTTAGTATTCTCGATGTTCTTGAAATGCATTTTATTACTATTCTTATTATTATCCCAATATTCAAACGAGAAGTTGAGAGAACTAAAAGTATTCTCCAATGGCCCTTCGTATGCTCCTGAGGGCTTTCACGAACCCACCCCTTTAACTTTTTACCTCGTGACATCGCCATTTCCAGTCGTGAGGGACCGGGGCGTACTGCCGAGTGGCCGCGTTTGCACGTGGGCACTGAGATGCTGTGGAAAAACGGAGATAATGGAAAAACATTTATTTAAGAAGAAATTATTTAGATTTCAACATTAAAAAAAAATTGTTTATATTGGAAGTTGAGTTAAGTTTTAAGTTGATTTGTTTTTTTAAACGTTTATATTTTCAATAATTTATTTGTAAGTTGATATTGAAAGTTAAGCTAAATTTATGTTAATTCAATTTTTTTGGGGTTTATATATTTAAAAATTCATTTGAAAATAGACTGTCCTGCAAATTGATCCAGTGGTAAAGCATTCCAGTTTAAATATACGCGGTATGCGTTGGATATATTCTTTATTATCAGACTACAATATTCTGAAAATTGTATCCTCCTTTCACGATACATTCATGTTGTTGAAGTTTCGATCTTGAATAGTTCAGAATTTCTATTTTCAAGTATTTAAATGTCTAAAAATATGTTTTTTTTTCCTAAAATATTAAAAATAGAAAAAAAAATGTATTATTTTTGGTCATTTAGGACTGAAATGTTTAAAAACAGCTATTGCTCTGATTAAAAACATATTACATTTTCGGAAGCTGCTTTTCGAGGATTTCGAATGCACTTTGGAAGTCTGCTACCCTCGAAAGTATTCGTGCAAGTATGCCTGACCCGATATGACCGAGAGTTCCCCCCTCGCAGTAAAAACACGCGCCATCGATTATATTGTACACTGTAAAAATAATCCTCCGTAATCCTCAGCGCGGCGTGCGCAAATATTTGCTCGACATACGCCGCGGGGAGAAATAAACGGCCGGAAGTCGCCCTTTTCCAAGGTTTCACGAGCCACTGGCCTCGTTTTATTCAGCCCGCATATGCGGCACGATAATCCCTTCATCGATTAATCGCAACTTCCAATCGAAATACTCCCAAACGGTGACCAATCTGGGTCGGATTTTAAGCATTGCGTTATCGTCTTTATCGGCAGCGAAGAAAAGAAAGGCGAAGGGGAAGGGGGAATAATCGATGATTCACATATCGGAAATTCCACAAAATTTGTCTCTGATTATTCAAGCGGGTATTCGGAAAACAAAGACACGCGCATCTGGGCTTCCTGTCAGTCACTAAAAAATGACGTCGTCGTGGAACAAAAAGATACGTGGTACTGGCCACGTGAGCTCGGCGCAGCGGACGCCAGTTCTTGTACGTTCTTGTGAGTAATGACCCAGGAATCCCCCCCCCCCCTCCCCGTTGAACTCCATGTTACATATCCAGGGATTCCATTACAACATTTTTCCCAGTATACTGGCGGCCGTGCGTGAATAACTCACGGTACACAAGGCTCGTGGTGCCTTCTTCGAGTAGAGATTCTCAATATTTTATTTTAGACCCTCTGCACTGACAAAAGAGATCGATTAAAACCAAGCACATGCGTTGATTTGTTATTTTATTTGAATTAACTAAATTTTTCGTACAATCGATGTGAAAAAAAATTGTTTTTACCATTGCAGAGATTTACTTCGAATATATTTATTTATTTAAATCAAGATTTATTGAGTTGAGTGATAAAAAAATGATATGCTTGTAATGATTTTGGTGTTCGGTATTATTTACTCGAAAAAACATTTAGTTGCATAGACTAGATGGGTCTGTCGAAACGTTTTGTATTTGAATAAATCAAATTCGTAGACTTTGTAGTACGCTCTTTGGCCGCAGAGTGGCGCAGGGCCCGAGTTTTCTCGCCCAGGCCATTTGTACTCCGAGCTGCAATTGCCCATCTTTCGTTTAGATTTTCGACAAATTTGTGAAACGCTTTTTTTTGAGAATCGAGACAACAGAATAGTGAAATTATCGACTTTTTTCCTCAAATGTAGGAATGTAGATCTACTATTGTGAAATAGGAGAAATTCAGAGATTGTTCCAGTATTTCGATAATTACGAAATCTCGTTAACGATCGAGATGAAAAAAAGGTGTTAATTATTTAGCGGCCGATTACAAACGTATCATTTGTAATATTAGTTCGCGGGTGTCGAGGGGACACGCAACACCAGGAAAATCAATAAAATACTCGACATTACTTCACGAGAAGGGAAGACGATCCGCTCGGAATCCAATACAATTTTATTGCCCCGAGCAACGCAGTAAAAAGACGAGTTCCTTCATTTTTTCCAACTCCCGTTCGAGGAGAAGGACATTCTCACGGATTTGACAGCTGGCGAGAGGTAAAGGAAAAATCCCAGGGGTAAACGTTCGTGTCTTGAACACGTGTGCTCGTGACACGTACGGTTATCGTGTAGGATTTCTTTGTAGGGTATTTTATTGTTCGCATATTGAGACGACGACATGTTTTCGGATGCTGCAATGTTTGACACTTTGAATGTAAGATATTTTAAGTTTGACAAAAATACGTTTAAAGCTCGAGCCCATATAAATTCATCGTAAACGAGATTGTTTATCATGGAGATATTTTGACGATAGATGGAATTATTATGGGGATATTTTTTCATAGATTTTATGCGATATTTTATTGAAATATTTTCACGACAGTGCATGTTTAACATTTTTTATTTAATATTTTATTATTTGAGTATTTTAACGAGACAGACATTTTAATTATAAAGACATCTGAAGCTTATAATATATCGAAATATATTTAAAGTACAAGAGCAAACAGTATGGATATATCGTGAATAACAAATTTTACTTTTATGATATTCTGACATCGGTATATTTTTTTTGGCATGCTGAGGTAAAAACATTTTTGTGACTGATTATTTTTAAAGATTTAAATATTTAAATCCTTAAATATAACTATCTTTAAAGTATGTAAACAGTATGAATATACCGTGAAGGGGATATTTTCTTAAGTTACTTTAATTATTTTTCACTCATTAGTTACTTACAAATTTATCAACATAAGTCAAATATTTTCACGACAAGTTATTGTTGAATATTTGGAATTCTAAATTTAAGTTCGAAATATCTCAAAATAATACATTCTTTTAGGAGGAAAATTTTAGAAAAAAATTAAAAATTTAAATACTTAAAAATATAAATGTTGAGTTATTTAAAATCGAAACTTCAACAACGTGAATGCATCGTGAAAGGAGAATTTCACAATTTTCAGAATATCAAAGTCTGATAATAAAGAATACATACAACGCATAACGCATATATTTAAACTGGAATACTTCACTACTAGATAAATTTGCGGGACAATATTTCTGAATACATTTTTCAAAATATAAACTTGAAAAAAAATACTTAACATAAATTTAACTTAACTTCCACTATAAACTTTCAGATAATTCTTTCAAAATATAAACATGAAAAAGTCAAATTAACTTAAAACTTAACTCAACTTCCAATATAAGCCTTCAAATCAATTTTTCGAAAAATAATAACATTTTTTAATATGAACATTTGTTTAAGGGGTTACCCCCACTTGCGATTTTGAAAAATTCGATTTTTTTATTGCATGTTTTGAAGTATAAGTATCTGAGAATATGTCCTGAAAATTTCAAGTTGATCCGAACAAAATTGACTGAGATATGAGCGTTGAAAGAGAAGAATCCGCGTTGAAAGAGAAACTTTAAACGCGTTTTTCTCAAAATGGCATTTCGAAAGTCGGTGACCAAGATTACTCGAACACTAATGAACCGATCTTCTTGAAATTTTGCAGGCTTATTTAATACATAAAAATGTAGTCTTTAATCGTTCGATTTTTTTTTTTTTCGAAAAAAATGGCCGTTTTATAGGCAAAAAACGGCCGTTTTTTTTTGTTCAAATCGAACCATTAACTTTGACTGTCCGCCATTTTGTGAAAAATGAATATCGTTTAAAATCCTTCGATTAAAGACTAGTTTATACTTATATTTGACAAAATCCATCCGCATTTTTTTTTCAGATGATCCACTTCGCCGCAATGTTGGTCACCGCAAACCGTGTATATAAAAACATTATTTCATTGACGGCCATTTGCCACTAAACAATGTAATATTTTTCAATAAAAAAATTACTAAAAGTTCTTCAAGATGTGTTCTTTAAGATGGTATATTGATCGATTAAAAAAGTTTTGTAGTTTTCTTTAAAAAAATTCACGAAAAAGGCCTTTTTTTGCGCTACAAGTGGGGGTAACGCCTTGAAAGATGTTTAAGTTAAAAATACATTCTTTGTAGAATATTTTGTCTAGAATACCGAGTCTCGGTTATCCATTGACTCGTCATCATGACAAAGAGACGGCATGCTGCAGACGCTTGATGTGCCACGCGTTGAAAGAGGCGAGAGGAATGCACGTGTAAGCCCGAGAGCGTGGCGATACGACGATAAGTTGGCTTACACGGCTGCTCCTCCCATTACACGTGCATACGTATCGCTGGCTAATCCTTCAAACGACGTAACTCACATAATTCACTGTTGAAAATCCACGTGCCTTTGTTGCTGTTGCTCAGTCGAATTTAACACGTACGCCATGAGTGCGCGACGATCCGTAAGCAGACTCTCACTCGCATTGTAAGCGCGATGCGCTCTTACGTCGCCAGCCAAACCATGCGAGCTTCGAGCACGCGTCCACACTTGTGAATCAGGCCCGATGATGTATGCAGACGCTTCGAAGGAACGCGGATAATGGAAAAAAAAAAACGTGAGCAGTTCATGTTGGCCGTTCGGTAATGCGTAGGTGGTATGCATAAGTGTATGAATACCTTGCCCGCGGCCTCGCTCACGTGTACGTGGGAAATTCGGTTCGTGCGGGTGCCGGGAGTGGATTTTAGGGTCATGTCTTATTGAGAATCATATATCAAAGTTTCGTTGCAAAGCAGGTTTCCCATGTATTGGAAAAAGCATAAAACACCTTTTTTCATTAGGTGGTTGCCCATGTAGGGTGATCGGTAGTGGCCAACGATTGGCCGATGCGCGACGCCGAGCCTGCCAACATTGGCACTCGAGCTTGGCCCGATCATCGACCGAGCCTCGGATGATAAGAGCGGCCCGATATTCGCAATCAATATTGGCCCTAGAATGGCTTATGAGAATCGGCCGAGCATCGCGTAGGAGTTCATTCGAGAATCGGCCAACAATCAGTCCCCGTCAAGATTGCCATCATTGGCACTCGAGCTTGGCCCGATTATCGACCGAGTCTTGGCGGATAATTGTGACCCGATATAGATCACCAAAATTGGACCTGCACTGCCAAAAAAAAAATGATTCTTTTTGTATTGTAATTCGTCATTACCGGGTCTTTCGAAACGATTAGTTCGAAGAAAATATTTCACCTATATGGGACTCGAACCTTGAACCTACCTACTCATAGCCAAGCACGCTGCCCCTATGCTACCGAGTGCTCGTAACATTTGAATCGCAGATATGCCATAAGAGACCAAATGGATTCTCATCATTATTAGTATCGCATAAACTATATCAATTAGTTAATATCATCGTGATAATTAGAGTGTTATCGACTGACATGTTGGAGAATTTCCAAATCTAACCTATATATATATATATAATTCCTCTCGCTCCACCCTCTCTACCCCCACAACCCTTCAATATGTGTGTTCCAATAAAGACAGACCATTTGTTCATTAGTTCGAGTTTAATTTGAATAAATAAACCTATTTAAAATGAATAATTCCAATAATGGAATGCAATAGGAAAAATTTGATTTCACAAAAAATCTAGTTAATTCAAATAAAGAATAAATAAATAGACGCGGTTAGTTAATATTAATAGAATTTTTCTGTCAGTGTAGGATGGTTCATAAAAATGGGCAGAGTATCGCGTATGAGCTCGTTCGAGAATCAGCCAACATTGAGTGCATTGATTTGGTAGTATGGTTGTTAAGACTAATGTCCAATGGACTCGTAAAAAGTATTCATCTCGTCTCTCAATGACTTCGACGCGAAACAATGAATCGTCAATATACGAATTGCGGTTTGATCATGCGTTAGTCGGCCGAACATTGGCCTCGTATCGGCAAAAACATGATTGGCGAGTCTATACTCCGCCAAACATCGACCTCGTATCGATAAGCCAATGATTAGAGAGCCTATATTTGGCCGAACATTGGCCTCGTATCGGCAAACCAATGATTGGCGAGTCTATACTTCGTCAAACATCGGCCTCATATCGATTACCCAATAATGAACGAGTCTATACTTGGCCGAACATTGGCCACGTATTGGCAAACCAATGATTGGCCAGCCTATATTTCGTCAAACATCGGCCTCGTATCGACAAGCCAATGATTGGCAAGTCTATGTTTGGCCGAACATTGGCCGCGTATCGGCAACCCAATGATTGGCGAGTCTATACTTCGCCAAACATCGGCCTCGTATCGACAAGCCAATGATTAGCGAGTCTATATTTGGCCGAACATTGGCCTCGTATTGGCAAACCAATGTTGGCTAGTCAATACTCAGCCGAGCATTGGCGTACAATTGGGTAATCGATCATCGCCCCGCCAACATTGGTCCAAGTATTGGCCGTTACGGTTCGATTGGCGAAACCTACATGGGTGGGTATGAAGGCGTCCATTTTTGAACGAGGAAAAGATCGGTAGCCAATCGGCGAACCGGTTTGAAAGTATTGCCGATCAGAATCGACAACCTTGGCCCATCTATAGGCCAACAATTGGATTCCTCGTAGGAAAAATTCGGATCCTTCAGAGGCAATCCATTCATTTTTTGACTCCTTCGTACGACGTGAGTTGCTGGGCCGTCAACACTGGCTGCCTCAACCGCAGAACATGGCAGTAGGAGGTAGTCATGTCTGGGGAACTTGGCGAGTGGGGTAGGATTTCCCGACTGCTTCTGAGTACTTCATAAGGGAAGTTTCTGCCTTGTTGGGCCAAAAAACGATTTTTCACCAATTTTTCACGCGTAAAGTATTAAATATAGAATGTTGATATTTGGTATGTTGACTAAGCGGTCTTTGTTGAACATCAAAATATTTTTTAAAGTTTGGACAAACATGGTCGTGGGAGTGGGAGGAGTCACGTATGTCGGTGCGCGGGCGATGACATTCTTCACTTGCGGAAGTCCTAAGTCCCGGCCAGGTGATCTGAATCAAACGAATCAAACATATTTTCACTTTGTACAATATTGTGTATAAGTCGAACTAGAATCAAGAAGAAGAAGTGAAAAATAAAAAAATAGTGAGTGATCGAAAGGAAGTTTGTTTATGCCCAAAAATTTCGCAGTTTTCTGTTCATTAAATAAAAAAGTTTAGATATTTTTGGATAATTCTAGTTCGACTTATACACAATATTGTACAAAGTAAAAATATGTTTGATTTTTTTTGCTTCAGATCACCTGTCCGGGACTTAGGACTTCCGCAAGCGAAGAATGTCGTCGCCCGCGCACCGACATACGTCGCTCCTCCCACTCCCACGACCATGATTTGTCGATCTTTGAAAAATATTTTGATGTTCAATAAAGACCGCTTAGTCAACATACCAAATATCAACATTCTATATTTAATACTTTTCGCATAAAAAATTGGTGAAAAATCGAACATTTTTTGGCTCAGCAAGGCAGAAACTTCCCTTGACCGGTTTGTTGAGGGCCAACTTGTCATGGTGATTCTCCCATTCCGGCCTCTTATGCTCGCTTCAAACGCATCAATTGCAGTCGACAACGATCCCCAGTGATGGTGTCCAACTGTTTCAGCAGCTCGTAATACACGACAACCCTTTTTTGGGTGGTGTTCCGGGGTCTTTGTTGTCCATAGAGGTGCCACGACTTTAGGAGCTGTGAAACCAGTGGTGCAGGTTGCACTCGATGGAGCATGGCCATTGTGAAGTCAACTAAAGTAGATGATGTTAACGGGTAGCGCAAATGTCATCCGCGGCGTTTTAGCAGTACTCTACGGACCTGTCATCATGTGTATCACCAACCTTTAACTCGAGAAAATAGTGTGCCCTACGTCATCTATTGACAGCGGGCGGTTTCATATGCAACCTCCTGATATACAGCTGAGAACCTTTTTCTACATAGTCTAATGCATACTCATAATCAAATGACTAGAAAATTATCAAAAATTACTCAGATAGTGATTGGAGCTACTAAAACTCTAACATTGACTATTTACTAAATCGTCGACATTACCAACATGCATTTACACACTCATTCGGTAACAGATACCTACACCCACGCGTTCCCTATCCCATTTTTCAATCATTTTTCAAATCGTCTCGCAAAGTGGGGGAAAAAAACTACGATAAAGTGCCCCCCGACGAATAAGCCTCGTTGACCCTGAAGGGCTCTCGTCATCGATCATTCGACATTTGTCGGCCTACGTTGATTTTATCTCTACGCGTATTGATTTCGTCGAATTCGGAGAGTGAATCAGTGATGAATGAACCGCGTGTACACACAAACGTATCACAATAAGCAGTACTATATTTAGGCACGAGGACCAGGGATATAAAAAGACATCGGAGAATGCCTAATGGCTAGAGTTTTTTAAATGTTTCCTACGCCTCAAAGGAGCATGCGCTCCAGTATCATGTGTTAATAAACGTATATACACATATGTGTACATTGCTTGATGCGATCGGCAAAAAACACAAAATGCCGAAGCTGTTATACTCATGGTTCAAACGAAGGCAAAAGGGCCTAGTATTCGACACGTACAGCCATGTGGATCAGCCCTTTTGCCTTTTAGAACCTACTCCATATATATGCTACTAAATGTGCAAGGTCTTAACCCTAGAATGGTGACCTTATTTTTTCTTGACCTATTATGGTAACCTGGGGTGATAAACCACCCCAATTTTGGAAAATTCATATATCCGGTAAAATTTCACGAAAAGGGCTCATTGGTTCTCTTGAGCTCTTGGGCTCATTCTTTTCGTTTTTTAATGCAGAATCACGTAGGCCTGCGGCTCTGGAGAGTCTCCCAGCAGAACATTGAATTATGATTGGGATCACGAGTCGTAAACGTGAGGAAGGGAGAAAGGGCGCGAGATTTCAATTCGCCTGGGGTGGTTTTCCACCCCAGGTTACCGTTCTAGGGTTAATTTTTCGTTTTTCCTGTGCTGCAACGTAAACCCATGCGGATTTTTACGTATTGCCCTTCCCAATTGAATCCTTTCCTATCACTCCCTACCCACACTGACCCAACCTAACCTTACGTTCCGTCGCGTATATATATGTAACATATACATATACACTCCATATATATGTTACTAATTGTGCATAGTCTCATTTTTTCGTTTTTCCTTAGTTCCAACGTAAGCCCTTGCGGATCTTTACCTATTGCCCTTCCCAATTAAACCCTTTCCTATCACTCCTCAGGGGGCGTCCATTAATTACGTGAGGCATTTGGGGGGGGGGGCGGTCGAGCGAAATCTTACTCAATCTCACGTGGGGGAGAGGGGGGCTTCGGCAAATATCACGTAATTTTAGTAATTTTATTAATCACATAATTTTTATCACGTAGGGAGAGTCTCCCTACTACTTTACATGGTGGAGTAAATGGTACTACAACCGCAGTTACTTCTACTACAATTTATTTTCCGTGAACGTATGCATATTGAAAAATCTCACGTGAGATTAGGGGAGGGGGGAGGGGGTCGAGCAAAATCTCACATCTTGCCAGGGGGAGAGGGAGGGGGTCGAAAAATCGCCAAAGTCACCTCACGTAATTAATGGATGCCCCTTTACCCACACTGAGCCAACCTAACCCAACGTTCCGTCGCGCCCACAGCCGTCTTGAGCTGCATTGAACCGCGTGCGCCGGGGCACGGGGAAACTGTGAAAAACCCGTACCAGAATAGATGGACCCATGTTCTTCTGATCCTCTAGTGCATAGACGTTTGACTCAAGTATCTACAGCAAGGTCTCTGAAGTATTGGCCTTTCGCCGACTGGTTGATGCACCAGCCGGTCACCGCTCCGAGTATCGGCCATGCACAACGCTGCTAAACTCGAAGTTAAGGCCATATCCACGAGTGTCGGCTTGTATACATCTTACCAATATTGTAAAACTGTAGTATTCGTACGCTTTTATTCGGGCTGCAATTAAGGCCTTAGGCCACAGTAACGGGTATAAAATCATGTGCGAATTTAGCAAATTTTTTCGTATGAAAAAGTGATTCACTCATAAAATGAATTGCACATCTATTTGGTATAAATATCAAGCTGTTAGAAAATATATATATATATATATTTTTTTCGATGTACAAAATGGCCGACTACTCGAAACGGCTTTTTTCCAATTGGCGTGACAAATAACTTTAACAATTTTCACTCGATTTACTTCAAATTTGAAAGTTATGTTCCAAATTGCATTTCGCAGAGAAGTACGTACGGAATTTCTGATTAATCGAAAACTTTTCATTTTATGAGCACTTTAGGAGCAGCTATAACGAATTTTTTCACTGAAAATTCATTTCTCAAGTTCAAATACCTACAACTTTTGAATAAAACAATATTTTTTAAATTCCCTACGTACTTCTCTAGGTATTCTAACGTAGATTGACGAGAATTTTCGTTTTTTGTTCTAGGTAAAAAATTCTGGATGCTAAATGTCCCGCCGCGGAACGCCTAAAAAAATGAAAGAAAATATTAGCAGTCGGCCATTTTGTACATCGAAAAAAAAAAAATTCTACCAGCTTGATATTTATGCTAAATAGATGTGTAATGAGAATGACTTTTTCATACGAAGAAAAATTGTTAAATTCGCACATGATTTTATACCCGTTACTGTAGCGTAAGGCCTTAAGGGGTTACCTTCACTTGCGATTTTGAAAAAATCGATTTTTTTTTATTGCATTTTTTCGAAGTATAAGTATCTGAGAATATGTCCTCAAAATTTCAAGTCGATCCGAACAAAATTGACTGAGATATGAGCGTTGAAAGAGAAGAATCCGTTGTGTAAACGACCGGCTAGTCTGCCGTCTGGCGCGCTCGACCCTCCCTCCGACCTTCAATGCATTGTTCGATGAAAAGGGTCGTATACCTGGCATTCACAACGTTCATATAATAGACTGGAATTTATAAAAACGGGCTCGGAATAGATGACTCTATGTAAGTTTACAAAAAAAAAATGTTTTCTTCGTGGAAACTGAAATTGAAACTTTAAACGCGTTTTTCTCAAAATGGCATTTCTGAAGTCGGTGACCAAGATTACTCGAACACTAATGAACCGATCTTCTTGAAATTTTGCAGGCTTATTTAATACATAAAAATGTAGTCTTTAATCGTTCGATTTTTTTTGTTCGAAAAGAATGGCCGTTTTATAGCCAAAAAACGGCCGTTTTTTTTCGTTAAAATCGAACCATTAACTTTGACTGTCCGCCATTTTGTGAAAAATGAATATTTTTTAAAATCCTTCGATTAAAGACTAGTTTATACTTATATTTGACTAAATCCATCCGCATTTTTTTTTTCAGATGATCCACTTCGCCGCAATGTTGGTCACCGCAAACCGTGTATATAAAAACATTATTTCATTGACGGCCATTTGCCACTGAACAATGTAATATTTTTCAATAAAAAAATTGCTGAAAGTTCTTCAAGATGTGTTCTTTGAGATGGTATATTGATCGATTAAAAAAGTTTTGTAGTTTTCTTTAAAAAAATTCATGAAAAAGGCCTTTTTTGCGCAACAAGTGGGGGTAACGCCTTAAAGCGCGGATGCTAGGCCGATGAGGTTAAGCGCCATATCTGACGCCCATAAGGGTGCAACGAACGTCATTGGCAAAGCACTACTGCACTCAGAGTTCACTCGGGCTCAGAGTCACACACGCGGGCTTAAGAGCCAACGAGGCAAAACGTGCTGCAGAGATGGTCCAACGTGGTCGCGCAGCATCCGGCTTTTTTTCACTCGTGGCCTCTGTGACGCGTGCCAGCTGCGCGTCTCTCTTACGCAGACGCTATAGACGGTATACGTAACTGAGAGGCGATATAGTTGGTGAACCCGCGGGCATGGAGTACGTCTTGCATTCCCATCACGGAGATGCCACCCTCGCTTTTGATCTATCGCACAGAGGGCTTTCCTCGCCTCGGGCCTGCCGAGGTATAATTTCTCTCTCCCTCTCTCTACTCCTCTTCCTCTTGTTTCTCGTTATTATTTCACTGCTGGGAAGATAAATGTGCGTGTGACGGCGCCCCGATTGCTTGGAACTAATCGTCAACGCGTTTCTGCCTCTCGTTTGGATACGTGAAAAAAAAAATGGATTTTTTAATTACGGATTGAGTGCTCGAACTTCTCGGAATGATGATAAATCGTCCCAAGTACATCCTGTACGAGATACGGGTGGAACTTTAGCGAGGGAACTTTCCGAATGTTGTCGGTGGGTGCGTCTCTTCGGTAAATAAATCAGAGCTTGCTTCCCTTTCACGAGATACAGAATTTCGAACTCACTGCCGAACAATTCAGCTACGACCATTTTATAATTTTTCTAGGGAACTCTTTTTTTAATCGACTATTTTCTACTTTCCCTAGAGTAAAAACTCTAGGAAATTAGAAAATGGATTTTTTAATTACGGATTTTTCTCGATAAAATCGACTGTTGGTTAAATTCCCTAGAGTACGTTTTTTTTCGAACAAAATCAACCATTCTATGACTTCCCCAGAGCTAGTTTCTTTCGAACAAAATCAACCATTTCATAATTTCCATAGAGTAATGTTTTTTTCGTAATCAACCACTTTTCAATTTCCCCTGAGTATTGTTTTTTCGGAGAAAGTCTACCATGTTCTAGTTTCCCTAAGGCAATTTTTTCGGGAAAAATTGACAATTTGTCCGGAGTGATTTTTTTTTTTTTTTCGAAAAAAAATTGGTTTATTCACGGCCCACGATAACACGCCGTGCTAATGCGAATGCCCGTTGGCCAAACGTATATATTTTTCGTTTGGATCGAGCGAGACTTGTTCAACTGGAATATAAACTTTATTCAAATGGGATATTCAAATCGAGTCGATTTTTCTCGTTCCGGCGACGGGTGACGGCAAGGGGGCAGAGGGGAGGGGAAAGAAGGGCATCTCTCGGGGTAATGAAATAAAAGCATAAGGCGAAGAAGAAAACGACGACGATAATGAAGAGCATGAGGTGTGTATATATATATATATATATATATATATATATATATATATATATATATATATATATATATATATATATATATATATAATGTACGTATCGAAATAGCCTGAAAAAGGCTTGCAGCCGGTGAAAGGTGAAGGAATTTCACTGCCTTGGCTTATACCTCGAGACATCTTTCTCCTCTCGTATAGCCATAGTACGTGATCCTGTTGGCGATCGCACAAGTCCAGCGCCACGTCTCGCGCATAGAGGCGCATACAATTTTGCGCTCTCCAATCCAAGATGGAGAGACATTTGTCTACGTCCTCGTTTCTATATATATATTTATATATTTTTCCAGACGAAGCGCCGTTGGTCGTAATTTGGACCATCCGCAGCTTCCTTTCGTTCAACTACTCGCCTGGAGCAGATTCACGGGCCGGGCTAATTGATCAGCGGTCCTTTTACCGAAGAACAGTAATTTTCGACCTGTATAATTTCAATTTTTTTTCTTTTTCTAATGTCCCTTCGTATGGCCCTTTTCGACTTCTACCATACGCTCCCTTTCACTTTTTGACGCACAATTGTCCAGTTCCAGTTCCTTAATGCACTGCTGAGGATCCTCAGGAGGGCACAGGGCAACTGGCTCCGTGCTTGATGATTTATCCGTCCACCATTGGCAACTCGGACTGGCGTCAGTCGGTCGGCGGTCACCCTCCATTTGCCCAGACCAACGCTGCTGACTGTCCGCGCTTTGAGTCTCTCCCGGTCCAAATTCGCACCATCGTACGTACAGAGCGAGTAAAAATTGCACGACGCCAGAGTGAAAATGATAGTAAAAGGAAAACACCGAGGCTGGAATTTATCAGCTGGTTTAAATTGGCACTAAGACCCAGTGCGCGAGTGTTTATTGCAAGTGCTAAAGGAGCTACTCTGCAGCAGTGAAACTCTTCGTAAAATCGCCGCTTTGCGGCAACAACGATCTTTCGAGCTCCCGGTCTAGCCGGTATGTATATGGGGTATTCCACCTCAACTTGGACAACTATTTTCCTCGCTATCGTTCATTGTTTGCACCCCTCAAACCACCCTCAAACGATCCCTCAAAAAAGGCGTCTCACCCCTTAATTTCCTTTTTTTTTCAATTATTTTATAGTGTATTTTTGATCGCTTTACAGTGGACGAATTTTGGTTTTTGTTTCATTCACGTCGGTGGAGTGCTTGTGGGTGAAAACCACCCCTCGATATGCCTTTCTTTGAGGGGTGGTTTTCCCCCTTAAAACCCTTTTTCCGTAGATAAAATAAAAACGTGTTCAATAGTTTTCGATGCTTTATCACATATATGAGTTTCAACAAAATCGATGGCGGACTCTTAAGAAATCGTCACGGTGTAAATTTTTGTTTAATTCGATTTTTTTGCATTATCCGATCGTATAGACGGTTATAAACGTGGACCTGGCATCGCCGATTGATCGTAAGTAGACAATTTATATGAAAATTCCGGACCCGAAACTTTAAACGCCTTTTTGTCGAAATGTCATTTTTCAAAACGGTGTACACTCTCAAAAGAAGAGTTTTCAAGCTATCCGTCTCAAATTATGTCACAAAATTCTTTACGCCTTTCTTTATCTTGCTACGGAAGCTTTTTTTGGAATCTCCATATTTGATTCAACGAAAAACTGTCGCAAAAATAGGCTAAATTCGATATTTTTTTCCAAACGGTCACCATTTTGTCAATTTTGATTTTTTTGAAACCTCCATAGCAAGATTGCGGATTTCATACTGATTAATGATGTTTTTACAAATTTTGTTTCAGATATTTACGGCCACAACCGTGTACACCGTGAAGACTCCTTTTTTTAAAGACTTTTGAAAATTTATTTTCTGTTCTTCATGAGTGCTTTGATTTGACATAAAAAATCCGAGTAATTAACGTATTTTGGCAATCGAAAAAAATCACGAAAATCAGTTTTATTTCGACCCGTTACACTGTGGTGATTCCTTAAGGCGGCAGCCTGAATTAGAAGGTTCAAAAACCGTTTTTTCTGCAATTTTTTTAGAAGAGAAAAAACAAGCGGGCCCGGTAAACATTGAGGTATCTTTTCATGTATATTCGAAAAGTATTAAAAAAATTTCAACATGAAGCATGAAAAGGCTGCAGATTTATCAGCCTATTCCATGTCCATCTTGCCACTGCAGTCGCCAATCGGCGGGAACGATGCAGCTCATAATTCTTCACTGAACCAAATAAATCAATAACATTTTCAATCGTTATATATTTTTCCTCTGGGTGAATTAAGAAAAAGCTGAAAAATCGTGAAATTACAACTTTTCTCAGATTTGAAAAAAAAGGTGTTAAAAAAAATACTTCAACGTGCTATAAAAATGATTAAAAAAGACTTTTTCAACGACTTTTTTTATTCACTCTGAAGAAATTTTCATACCGAAGAAAATAAACTTTGGTTTGATCCAATAGGTCGTCTATTTTTTTTTTGCTATCACGCCCGCCAATTTGGAAAAATCGAGAAAATGAAAACTGGAGAAAACTCGCTTTGAAGTTTTCAATAAGAGGAAATATCAATATCAAATAGATCAATCGCTCCTCTGCTTTTGGCTTTGTATCTTCGAAAATATTTACAATTGGCCTCCGTAACTTTGTAAATATATTCTTGGGTAGTTTATCTATCGATTTGAGCAATAAAAAAAAACGATTTTCCGAACCTTCCAATTCAGGCTCCCTTAAGTGATGTTCATTGTGAGTTGAGCTGGAACGCCTCGTGTATATACGTGTGGATTTAAAGATAGACTGGTTTAACTTCACTTTTTAATCAAGATCGTATTTTCTCAATCGGCAAGGTGCGCGTATAAAAGCAGCGTCGATGCTTTTCGCTCATAGCCAATGGACGAGTGCACATCCCAGGAATCTAGGTTTCTGGAGCTCTTGGCTGCTTCGCCATATAAACCGTCGATGGGCAATTGTGGAAAGCGTGGAAATTGCACGCTCGGACACTCTCGAATGCCGAAATAACACTTATACAAACAGCGCGATTCAATTCGCAATCATTATCATAAACGCTATCGCGGGTGAAGCGTCGATTTCAATGGACGCGGCAATTTTAACTTCGCGAATTCGGCTGAAACGACGCTCGCACACATATCGTGATATGGTATAGAGCCGTAAATACTTTCGTTGTCTGGCGCGAAATAAAAGGAAAAACATGCTCGTTCGAACTCACTTTTTCTTTCGTTGGGATACCGGTGATAGAGGCAAGTCTTTTTTTTCAGAGCGATTTATTGGCTCGACAGGTGCGAGGTACACGAATATTTTCACCGCGACTTTGGGAACGAAAATATATTGGGTTGAGGTTAATCGCGATTCTGGAAAAGGTTTTAATTGGATGGGAGATCCGAAATGTATTTACTTTATTTTTGAAAATTTACCGAATGAAAAATCTTCGGTTGATATTTGATAACAATTTTTGTTTTGTCTAAATACACTTTTTTGAATATTTGACTTTCTCGAAGAGTAGTTGGTTTGGTTTTTTGAAGATTTTAGAGTTCATTTGAATTAATTTGGATTTGGTATCGGAATAAAAATAGATTCTTCTTGCACGCCAAGTATCCAAAAGAACTCACCAAATGATCTTTATTTAGAAAAATATGGGGTAGGTTCTTTTAAAAATTTGGAGTATGAGAAAATTGTATTCAAATGTATTAACGAGGATTATTTTTTTTTAGATTTTTATTATTATGATATTATTTAAATCTTTTTTTGAATCCTTATTATTATAGAATGATGTAATTGATTTTTATTGGATTTTTTATTCAATTTTTTTCGAGAAAATATTTTATAGGTTGAGAAAAAATATATTGAAGGCGAAACAAATTTTAAGCCTTCACGATTCTCCAGTTTACGATCAAAGTTGATAGGCGAATTAATTATTGCTCTATTATTATCACTATAATATTGTTTTATTCATTTTTCTTAGATTTTTATTGGATTGCTTGCGGAGGTATGATTTCGTTCGGATTTTTTTTGCATTCGGTATCAGAATAAAAATGCATTCTCCTGACGTTCTACCTTTTCTAAAAAAAGCTTACCGCATGTATTTATTTAAATAAATGTGGTGGATTTTCTTCGTCTTGAAGATTTTAGAGTTCGTTTGAATTTATTTGAATTTGGTATCAGAATAAAAATAGATTCTTCTGATACTCTAAATATCTGAAAGACCTCATCAAATGATCTTTATTTTAAAAATATATGGTATATTCTTTTAGAAATTTAGAGTATGAGAAAATTGTGTTCAAATGAATCTTTTTTTAACATTCCAACCGTTTAAAACAACTTACCAAAGATTATTTTATCTTTATTTTGATTATTATTTTATTATTGTATTCTTTATTTGATCTTCTTTATTTGATCATCATTATTATATTATGATTTGACTAATTTTTTTTAGATTTTCATTAGATTTTTCCCGGAAATAAGAGTTCGGTCGGATTTTTATGCATTCGGTATCAGAATAAAAATACATTCGCCTGACGTTCTACAATTTCCAAAAGAAATCACCGCATATTTTTATTTAAACAAATGTGGTAGATTTTCTTATAAATTCAGAGTATGACAAAATTGTCTTCAAATGTACTTTTTTTCTTCCGATACTCTACCCTTTTAGAACAACTTACCAAATATGACTTTGTTATATCTTTATTATTATAATTTTATCGATATTCTTTTTTTGAATTATTATTATTTTATCGTGATTTTTTTCCTTCGTCCTCGATATTTGTTAGATTTTTTTTCTAAAATATATTCCGTACGTTCGGAAAAAATATATTCGGAGATAAGAAAATTGACAAGCAAGACGATTCTCCAGTACACCCCAAGGTCGATAGGCCGAATTAATTCTCGCTCGAGTATATTCTTGAAAAAGAATATGAGAATAGTGAGGCTCCGACTTAATAGAATTATTGATCGAATTTCGAGATCCGCGAGTTCGCTACTGAATGAGAATGGAGAATGAGAACGGGTCGCGGAGCAACAATGCCCACGCACTTTTTTCGCTCGCTGAATTATATACACACATGTATATGCATCTGCGTATCCTACATGTGTATATATATATATATATATATATATATATATATATATATATATATATATATATATAATTGCGTACTAATCATGAAGTGAGGGCACGCCCGCGCTCTAACTCG